>JAHZNB010004334.1:0-12863 GCA_027744295.1 Callyntrura guangdongensis
TTCTTATTTAACGATCCTTTGTCCGCGAACACGTTATTAGACATTGTCCGCAATTAGACGATTCAATTATTGTCTTTACTCGTAGAATTTGTTTTATTTGATAAAAGTTACTTGCAAGAGTGAAAGTTGTTGTGTGTGATAAAAACTTTGATTGGTTGACGCAGAGTGAGTAAATTGTCGAAAGCAATTGCACAAGTATACTTCGTACAATTTTTTTCTACAAGAGCGTAAAGTTACGGAAATTATAGATAATTGAAATAAACAAAAACCATGGACAACACTTTGACAGACGAAGCGCTGGAACAGAAAATCGACAGGATTCTGGAATTCACATTTTGTTTGTATGGTTTACAATACAAGAAAGCGAAGTCTCTGAATTCTCGAATTAATGGTAAGTATTCATTGAGACTTCAATCTAATCTATTAATTCAAATTTCTCCTTGAGGTCATTTAGCTTACATTTTGAGCTTTAAATAAATAATATAATGGGAATTGTTTTCATGTTACTAAATTGTTACTAAATCATTTTTTATGATAGGGCTAATCACTCGAGCATTACCGAAAAACGATTTTGCTCGTGAAAGCAGGGATGCTATGACATTGTCCAGACAAATATCGGCTTCCTTTGCAATGTATGGAGCTCTTCCATTGACGTGGGACGATGTTATCAAATTTAAGGAGATTGTAGAAAAGTTTGCGTTGGGTGAGAGAACAGTTTTACCTGAATTATTACGAGCACATACTTGTTTATTTATTTAATGTCTACGGTCAACGGTTACCTGTTTGTTTATTTACTTACGTGTCCATTTTCATAGACGTAAAAAATCTCATCCAAACCTCTCCAAACCCCTTTTGCTTGGGTACTCGTGCGCTTCGGTACAGAAACGAATGGAACAAAATGGTGCGTATCATGGAAAGCCAATTTCTGGAAGGATTCGGCGATATACATGCATCGGAATTATGTATATTAAAAAGCGAATTGAGCTTATATTTAGTGAAATTTCGAAAAGCAAAGAGCGCCCCATCGGAGTTGTCCATTTTACATGACAAACGGAACCAAACCGCCATAACAAAAAGCATAGATGCTCACATTGAGTGTCAAAAAATGATGGCTGATTTGTAATTACCCTGATAAACACTGCGATTTTTCATCAGGGATTGCTGAAGGAAATTTATTCTATTTACAGCTTGTTGATAAATTTTCATTTTATCTTTTGTTATCTTGTTGATATTGACTTGAAATGTATGTACTTGCTTTAATGACAATTTGTTATATATTTTACAACATGCGAAAATTTAATAAAAAACAACCTTTATATGCACATCATTCACAAGTATCCTATCATGATGATGAATTAAAACACATTTGTTAATGTTACCACAGAAATAAAGGAAGTGTCCTTCGTTTGCCACTATAATTTGCCGTTATACCTACAACTACAAGCATGTTGTACCTATAGACAGCTAAACTCCAAAAATTATTCCATTCTATATTGAAAAACTGAGTGGGCTGGGACGGAACTAATGGTCAGTTAACAGTTTGAAACGCAGCACTTTTTCATAGTAGTACGCAAGCAGCCCTGTAATTTGTTGCCATTATTCATTCATTATTCACAATCCGCTATTTTAAAAGCATTCGAAGATGTATAAACTAGATAAAATTGTGCTATATGAGAAGAGCTCAGTCCGTGTCGTCACAGCATAAGCATGTTCATATGTATGGATAAAATGAAGTTGGAAACGTGGTGGTTTCAAAATAAACTTAAATGGTTGAAATAAAACTTACTTCGTCTGCCCTGCTCGAACGAAGCTACGCAGCTTTTATAAAAGTTATGTTAAGTTAATATGTAAATTTGGCATTTTTAATTTCCTTATAACTGGAACACTTCGTTGATACTTGGTACTCCAAAGACGTTAAACAGTATGTCCAAATGAAATGAGACAATCCTTTTTAATGCTTGATGATCTTCAAAAATTAAATATGGAAGTGAAAATATACGACCAGGCTGCAGAACGTTCACTGAACTGGATTTCCATTTTATGTTGAAGTTTATGAGACTGATGCATCCCACACCCACATGTACTATTTTACGTTATATGTAAATACGTATATATGCAACACTGACAGTAATAACATCACCAAAAACGAGGATAAACTTATCAAAAGTGCGTTCATGTAAAAAATATTAGGCTTGCTACCATAATTTGAAAAATTGTCAAATTGTCCTCTTGTAATTTTTATGAAAAGTCCAGTTGCCAAGTTCCTATCGTTTTCTAACGCTGAGTAAGGTACAACATTCACCTTTTTTAAAAAAATTCCAAATGAATTTCTTCATTTCTTTTAGAATGTTTACGATGAAGACATAATTACGTACGTTTACGCATTACGCAGTAGTTTGTATAGTGTTGGGACGCGATTTAAGTTTTAAATAATATATTTTATACTCAGTTTATAAGACGTGCTAATTACTTATTATACCAGTTAGGTACATAACCATAATATAAACATTGAAATATTCTCCTCTTTGTAGTTTTTACACGGATAGATACATGAATAATGATATTTAGTAGCCCTAATATTAAATGAATAAATTTGTAATAAAGCAGTGATTTCATCACTTTGACCACGTCGTAGCAAAATTTTATTCTCATCAGCAATTGGAGAACTGTTAGTAATCATATCTATTAAATCAAGTCATTTCGGCCTTTGTATCAACGTATATATTATTACAATAAACTATCATACTTCGCCTTTATCCGTAAAGTTATCGTATTTTTGTTGTAATAGTATTCAGATAGTACATAAGTATTTTACTGCTGTTTTGCACACGCAATTGTAGTATACACATTGCTTAAGTAAATTTTCAGTGGTTTGAACAAGGCTCATTGTTACTTTTATTTCATTTTTGACATTTTTTCATTTAAATTTCATTTCATTAACCATCAATAAAGGATATTATATGCAAACAGTAATAATATGACACTATTTTTCACTGGAGTACATCAGTGGTATTTAATACGAAAATGTTATTACGTTAAGTCAAATAAGGAGGAAAGGAGGGTGTGAGGGAATCTGTCAGAAACTCAGTTATCACTCGTCTAGAAATTTATATTCACAGAGCTTTGAAATATATAACAGTAACATAATGTATACAGAAAGTTAAAAAGGAAATGCAGTGTTTGCTAGCAAAAGGTTTAGACAAAGAGATTTACGCTCTTCGTAACGATAATATGACACCAGTTTAACATGATTAAGCATTTTCCGCTGCGTAACTACATGCAACCATGTTATACAAATACAAATTCAAATATGGGTTTAGATGTACACAGATTACAATCGTAATAATAAATGTTATAGTAATATATTAACAGTAAATAATACTCACGAAAAGAAAGTGGTTGTTGGATACGCAAACAAAGATTCCATCAACCACAAAAAATTATCAGCCCTTTAAAACACGACATCTTTTAATATAACATACACCGTAACAAGTTTATACTAGTATTTATGGAGTCCGTCTTCTGGCTGTAAATACTTTCCTATCCCATACTTAGCGGTACAGTACTTTAATCGCACACAAATGCCATATAGGTAATTATTTTAATAATATAATATATAGAATATATATACTGATAAAAACAACAGCCCATTATTTTACAGAAGACGATTGAATGTAATGTAGTTATGCAAGTTAACACACCAAACATTACAATACAGTTGAAATAATGCCGTAATACATGTTAGGTTATTTTCTGAACAAATCAAAATGCATGCGATACAAAATTTACTATAAACGTAAGTACTACACTATTACAATACGGTATGTAGCTTTATTTCAAGTTGTTCCATGCTTAATTTGCAATCTAATTAACGATATTTTTAGAATGCAAAAAGTCGAGAAAATAACTAAAGTTAATTTGAAAGTTAGAACCATCATCACAATAATATTATTAAAAATAGCAAGTAGTCTTTAAGATATAACCTTTCTTTATAAATGCACGCAAATTTGTATAATTTTATATTAATGCTGATTGTTAATAATAATTTATTATTTATCCATAACCAATGCAGTTTTAACGTGTGAGAGCAAAAACTCGCCATTTTTTAACTTTCCTATTACTGCAACTACCAAAACAATTATCTTATATTGAAACGGTTAACTAGTTTTATCTACCGGAAGCATTTGGTTTGGTGTAGTTTCAATGTTGTTTTAGTACATTTCTACAATACTTCAAAGATAAAAATAATTAATATTCTTATATAGAGGAACTATTGAAGTCATTTTTGTTAACGTTCAGCCCATTCTAGATTCTGAATGATCAACATTTTTATTCAAGTAGTAGCAAAAATAGCGTACAGTAATCTACGTTGTAGCTTACAGGGAAACTGACGGGGAAGAGAAATGTAGCGGCTTATTTCTATATCTTTTGTCGAAAATCTCATTTTTCCTCTTTACAGATACAACCTGATGAGAGGAAAAATACTGCAATATATTTGATTGAAACACATTTATTTAGACGTTTTATGTACTTAGTAATCGCTATCTAACTATATAAACAACTTATCCTTTTTAACAGCAGTTATACATTTTTGTAAATCTCATAAGGTCAAATTTGTAAGAAGTACACTACGACAATGAAATTGACACTTGCTCTCATATACATAAGTAAACTAAATCAGAAATTAGCATCAATTGTTTTAATATAAAACATGACTAACAATAACGGTGCGTATATGCAGCACTTGTATACTATGGCCCTTTCAAAACTTTCGCGATATGCGCTATTTAGTACGCTTAACATATGTATTAGTGTTGAAAAAACCAATATCTTTACGCTGTAACATTTTCCAAAAATGAGACTGTAAAATACTTTGAATAGTTATAAAATTATGATGTTGATTGCAATTGTATCTTTTACAAAAAACTACTTTCCCCAATGAATAACGAAAAATGACTTTGTGCTAAACCTAAAATATTCGATAAGAACACGACTTACGTTCTCGTATGTAGCAGACATGTATTCTGAATGCAATGTTGATTGAATAATTTAATTTTTTTCATAAATAATTTCCTTTATAATAGTACGTCAAATAATAGCTATTTCCTTATAGATAGCCTATCACACATAGTTACAAGTTACACAGAGACAAAGATTCAAAACTCAACAGCTAAAATACTCCTTGGATACCCAACAATCCACGAAATACGGACTGACACTAAGCATCTTTTAGCTCTGCTGGGTAGCCTCTTGCTGTTGCAAAACAGTTGCATTGTTATCTTTACTGACCACTGGTGGCACTGGTGTAGTGCCACATTTTCCGTTGGAAACATCTTCTCCATCAGTTCCAGCGTTGTAGTTATTATTTTCCGACGATTCGGTACTATGATCGGAGGAATTGATAACTTCTTGTTGACTATTATTATTATGACCATTGGTCAAACCGTCAACAGTAACCGATGTGGATGTAACTCCTGCGTCTCCATTTTCAGGTACTATATTACTGTTACTTGTTTGTTCATAACTTTGCTTCCCGGCATTGCATTGCACTTCTTGATCACTACTATCTGCAGAAATACGTATAGTATCGTCATTCTCTCCCTCTTCCAACTGACAACTGTCCTCTTGTTTTGTTGAAGCTACTACTTCTGTTTCTGTCGATTCTCGGTTGGTCTCCACCCCAGAATCCCAGTCCGTCGACACAACATCTTCCAATGCGTCAGCAAATTCCTGATTTAGAACAATAAAATCCCACGAGATAATCAATATGTATATTAGCATATTTACTAAGTCTCCACATTAAAACGTTATTTCCAGAGATCCCCACAAAACAAATTGACACGCATTAGTTACATGACAGACATGCACTGCACTGTTTTTAAGCACTAGTATGATTATTTAGACAATGACAACTCACTTCATGTGCCGATTCGCAAGCGGAATTTCTTTGATTCAAAGGGTCTGTGTGTTGGGTTCTGTTCAGTTTTGTCCCATCGTTATTACGCTGCTGTGACTGACACGCACCTTTCTCTTGGTTAATTTGATTATCATCAATTGTTGCATGTGGCTTCATTTCAGTAACAATGGTAGTAACAGAGACACAGGAAGGAACAACAGAAGAGCTCGTGCTGTTAGAACTGGAGGAAGCTACAGGAGCGGATAATTGCGGCTTCAAGTGAACTTTCCCCGCAACTTCTGAGACAAAGTTTGAACAAAAGAGAAAAACAAACCACATATATAAAACACACACAATATAATAGTTGCATAACTACACGAACAGAAATCCATTACGTCTACATTTAAAACACTACTGAATTTCGTGAATACGACACATACATATAACCACGTGCGATATAGTAATGAATGCTACTGCTATGCTACTAGTTCTACAAATTTTTAAACAATCTTTTTGAAAGATTGACTTACTCTTCTTGAAACACGACATACAAGAAAAAGAGCAGACAGACAGACATGTGTTCCAATAAATGAGGCATTGCATCACACGTAAAAATACAACAACGATTTGCACAATGTAGAATATTTACCAAAGAAAAGCCATTATTTCACTTTTTTACATGGTATAACCAATGTCATCATCATTTTACAGAGTACAACCGCAATTACACATCATGCAATTTAAAACTTTCACCAAGAAGTCACAGACATGCTTTGCTAAATTTCAACATTTGCAATGTGAAAACCATACAAGCACATGCAAGGTTCAAGATAGTGTTACACATTTAAAATACCTGTTTCATCGTCGTGGGTAATAGTCGTGATGATCGGACGAGGAAGACAGAGAAACATAACTGTTTGGCCGTGACTGGGTTGGACTACGGACAGGACTGACTAAAGAAGCCTGATCAACTTTGCTTTTTGCTTGGAGTCTCTCTTGGTAACCGTGATTCTGCTCTCGAATTCGGTATAATTCTTGACGTCTCAACTCCAAATCCTCATCTTTTCGATGTACTTCACTCTATGAAATAAATATGTAGTGTTTTACGTAAGTAACACTCTACGATTACGTTTTCAAATACGAACGAATGTTTTAACTTACCAAAAGTTGGGCTAACAAACTATTTAAAACTTTGTGAATGCTTAGTTGCTCCCTCTGCAACTGAATGTTCTCGCTGGTGAACTTTTGTGTGGCAATCAGGCGACCTAAACGATCAACTGCAAGGATAAACATAGAGTTATGTACTTTCCATTATGTGCGACGACAGCTAGAAAATAGTTCTCCATGTCTTTACTGCATTTAAATTGGGTTGGTTTAGTTCGTGACCAAATTGCATATAAATACCTTGATGTATGCAAGCGACGACTAATTTTTTGGCATCTTTTGACTCATTGCCTCCCGCACCGTCAGGTGAAGAGGCATCCAACGGGGACGACACATCTACTAGTTCCGCTACTCCTTCTGATGGAATGTGGCACAGTTTGGAAATTAATTTGAGTTTTTCATCAAAAGCCATGTGAATCTTGGAGTCACATCTTTTGAGTTCCTCTGAAATACAAAAATTAAATGCAATAATTCACACTCGCACTCCTTAAAACGGAGCCTACGGTAAAACCAAAGCATAATGACAATTATTAGAGTATCACAGAAAAAAGCAGCGAAAGACGGGATATATGTATTGCAGTTAAGTAGACTATGGAGTAAAGACAAGCAGCTAAGTATATAATCTACACACA
This sequence comes from Callyntrura guangdongensis, assembly GCA_027744295.1. Taxonomy (NCBI): domain Eukaryota; kingdom Metazoa; phylum Arthropoda; class Collembola; order Entomobryomorpha; family Paronellidae; genus Callyntrura; species Callyntrura guangdongensis. The sequence continues at coordinate 7,693 of JAHZNB010004334.1, forward strand.
TACTATCAAATGATAAGTCCTACTTTCAACAACCAAGAGAAAGTATAATTTTCTTTACAAATGAAAGGATATATAAAATGTATAGACCCAGCTACACAAAAATGAGGAAAAGAAGGATCTTTAAAATATAGTAGATAAAAAGCGACACAAAGAAAGTACAGCAAAAAAGAGAACGCTTCTTTAAAAAAATCTATATAGTTTGTATATCAATTAGTGTATTGAATTAGGTATGTACCATATGGAGAACTGATAATTTTTGCAAAGTGAACTTGAGTGGTTTCAATGGTCACCTCTGAAGGATCAATCAGAGGTGAGCTTTCGGTAACCCGCAAAAACTCTCCCTGCTTACGACGTGCAGCAGGACTGGGTGTTGCAGAAGGGACAGATTGTGCCCCTTTACCTCCTACCACAGATAGTTTTCCATCACCTAAACACGGACCAGCAATAATGATAGAGAGGATACCAATGAAACACAAGCTTTAACAGTATATCAGCTAAATATTTAACTATTATTTCCCCTGTGCATTTACATTACAAGGGATTCTGTAGCGCAACCAAAGAGGGTTCCCGGTGCAAAAAGTACCCATTAACACGGTGTACTTGATAACTTCGTGTCTAAGAATACTACATATAATAACCCAATTCCCCCAAAGTGAAATTTTCCATGAAGAAGCGTATTAAAATATGAAATGGATGATAACTATGTATACTTGAAATTTTTAAATTTCTAAAATTACGAAGAAAGAAAATCATACAAGAGTTTTAAATCAAGATATTTTTGAACATATACCTCCAACTTCTTTGTCGGGCGACTGCGGACTTTCAGGACGACCTTCAATAGGTGGATGACTTTCTGGAGCAGGACTAACATCCTTGATGCTGTTAATACTCGAAGCATTATTACGGCCTGGAAGAAGAAGTGTAGGTTTGGAGGAGTCGCTAGTTGTTTCCCCAGCGTCTGTTGCGCTGGTCTCTGTGACTTCACCCGTTCTAAATACGGAAAACGAACAAAAATATTAGACTAAACGCTACTAACAGTAGAAAGCAAATCAGTATACAGTCAATCATCCTACAAATAACTTTTGACTTTGAAATGAATGCATCCTAACAATGTAGGCACATGCATAAACCATTTTCTTTTTCCACAAAGCGCCATAAAATGACTTTGTGAAAATTACTTTGCCTCCCACACAAAATTAGCTGCAAAACTGCTTCTTTTATGTTCAAGGAAAACCTCTGTTTCATTTCTCATTCCATTTTACACCAGGTCACCTCTCATTCATTCATTTTCACCAGTTTAAATGATGAAGAAACACTGATTTTTGCCAATATGACTCATTGACTCATACTAATTCCCTCGAAGCATATACATACACAATACACTTTATTGCCTAATAAGTATGCATAACTTCCCATCTGTATATATCTGTTTTGACTATCACTGCCACAAAAAATATCAAACATGGCAAGGTTCCAACTTTTTGAAAGCAGCTTATTCACTTTTTCATTGGCATATCTTTACCATCGTCATCATAATGTTTCTAACAAATGAAGAAACGGAAGGAGGCATGAAAATGTCATAATTAACTAACATGTGAACGCGTGCAAATCAAGCAATTTCTAGTAGCTAATCTATAATATATATGTATGAACAAATATTGAATATCTATTTTGTATTTTATATCTATACGATTCCAAAGCATTCAAACTTACTCTTTGCTCCTTTCTTCGGACTCGGACACCGAAGGTGGAATGTTACCAATTGGATGAACTTCACTACGACGCGATTCCTGGCGGCTTTTATAATCATCGGCCGCTCTGGTTATATGTTGAAGCCATCTGCAAAGTAAATAACAGAGAAAACAAAAGATTTTAATGACACGCCAAAACCAACAATGATTTCACGTAGTATATTGTTCATTTTCCTACAGGTTCCCACATTCCTCTGGGACACAGAAAACAATACAACCTACATACCTTGTTGCCTGATTCTGCACCCCGTTAAATACGTTCTTAAAAGAATTACTCGACATTGTTTTAGAATTTTAATTTCTCCCACCATTCACATCATTTGAAGCTTACAGTTGAATTTGAAAATTTAATTTTTAGGATAAGTATTTCCCTAAATATAACTAGCACCTCCTAAATTTTGAATAGCGTTTTAAGGTTTAAGTAAACGATGGTACTTTCGACCTAAAACATGATATGATGCTAATTTTTCACCGAGATCACTTCACTACACTTTCCGTACCGTTGCAATCAATTAAAAAATATTTTAATTTCTTTTGTCTTTGACTAACAGAATAAATGTTCGAAAATCGAACAGACGAGCAAATCAGCGCAACGATGTACAGCAGAATGACGTGGATGCAATGCTGAGTTCATTCCATAAAACCACACATGCATTAAACATTTACATTTTTCGTGTATCCTCCCGTGGAATGATGTTCACCAGAAACCTTTGGTATAACCAAGAAACTGGTGTTAATCTGGGACACCAATACACTGCTGTGTTCCTCCGGCAAAGTTCCTATTGAAAATTACCATGGCTGTGTACTCTACATACTAAACCATAAACTTTCGAACAACTTGCCTTCATTTGCCAAGATTTTCATCTAAAGAAAACAAGTTGTACTGTGCGCAGTATTACAAAACTGTATTAATTTGAATTTACGATTTTAACGAGTTCAGTGAGAAAATCCCGTTGCATTCTACAGCAGCGCAGACTCAAATGGTAAAGTACGTTTAGCACTATAGATGTATATCTTTTAATATACCGCGGACAAAAAGTTTAACCAATGTTACTATCTTCCTGTCACAGATGCCCAAATGTATTTTTAGTAGAAATCAATTGCTATTAGAAACAGACAATAAAGGGAAAACCATATTACTAAACAGTAAAACTATGGTAAAACTTAGCTAAATCTTTTATTACAATATAATATATGTTTAAACAAACGGGAATCGATTTCTTTATAAAATAATGCTTGCACAAACGTGACTGACATTTTTTGTAAAAAATGCAGAATGCAGTACAAACAACTTAATGAGAAAGACCAAACCACATATAAACACCAAGAAAAGATTATTTATAGACAATTCTTTACTCTTGGTAAACATTCATGAAAGTACTGTTTCAATAGCATGAACATTACTCTATATCATCCTAACTTGCTGTTAAGTTTTGCTTGTCAGCTATCATCTTTATGTCATAATTATTTTCGTTCACAAGGTTATTCAGTATAAAATCATTTCTCAGTGAAATTCCAGAATGTAATAAAAATAAATCGATAATATTAAGGCTAACAGCAAACATTTTCGAAAAAATGTACAATATGAAAAACATCCGATAATCCTCACTATGAAAAGTCCGTTTCAGGTATTTACTCCATTGCGTTGCAATGAAATAGCATGAAATTGAAATGAAATCATTGCAATGATGAAGTTGTCAAGTTTATACCTATAATATATAATCTAGATAGAGTAAATAATGATAAGTGTAAAGAAACTATAGCAGGATAAAAAGCCCAAAAATTCGTTCGCATTCGACACAGCAAAGCTCGAAGATCCTCGTGTTGTCATAGGCACGTTAAAATATAAATAAATTCAAAATTATACACATCTAATGATGTCGAAAAGGATCATTTAGCTCCTTTGAACTTTGACGCCCCCCGTTGACCCCATGTGCCAATCTTCGAACTTGACCGAGCTATGATCCATACCTACCTAGCTATTGGCGAAAACAAAATTTGAAAATTCATTTCCCTTCAAAAGTTAGAGCGTACACAAGAATATGGGGACGGACGGACGGAAGGACCAGACACGACGACCATTTTTATAAAGGATCTAAATGATCCTTAATAAACCGTTCAAATGATGTCAAAAAGGATCATTTAATATTTTGTAGTCAGAAGGGGTCAGAGACATGTCGTATTGACATATAATATATCCCTTGTCATTGTTACTCGATAGTCGAAATCCCATCCCAAACGGATTAACATTATTGGAGTTATGAGCTAAACAACAATTGACCTTTAGTGACCTCTGAAGGTCATAGGGGTCATTCATAATAGTCAATAATTAATATACTAGTTTAGGCACATAAGAGGTACTCCCCGTTGACCCCATGAACCCATCTTCAAACTTGACCGAGCTATGGTCCATACCTATCTATCGATTGGCGAAAACAGAACTTGAAAATTCATTTTCCTTCAAAAGTCACACAAGAAATTGGGACGGACGGGTGGACGGAAGGACCGGACATGACGACCATTTTTATAAAGGATCTAAATGATCCTTAATAAACCTGCTGTAATTTCGTTCATAAAGACGTAGCTGAAAACCTTAGTACTGATGTATGCTGATTGAATTGATATTTTGAGTTATCAGTTGACCTAGTACCGCTTTACAAAATTTGAGCTAATTTGGTTAAAGTTTAAATTTTGACCATCCATCCCCCTCCCCAAATGACCCCCTAGTAGGGGTTAACCAAATATGCGGAAATTGCATCCCATTGAAGCCCGTCGCATAAGGTGCCCATGTGCCAAATCGGCTGAAGCGTTTGACAAGGAGAAAGGTTACAGACGGACAAACACGCTAACGTCAATACTAGCTGAAAAAGATTTTCAAGTTACGTAATAAAAGGTCTCAATAAGGACCCTCCAATAAAGTACAAACAATAGAGAGTTTTGTGGCTGCACAGTCGTCTCTATTCTCACGGCTATAGCTAATTGCCATTTCATTATCCTACTACACTAATGAACAATTGAGTAATGAGTTTAGAAAAACAACTTTCTTGTTTAACTTGATACTATTTTCATGAAGTTTTTGTAGCAAAATTTTGTGATGCTATTCTCAAGACAAGAGCTTGAAAAAATATCATTATTACATGATAAAATATACAATATGCAAAAAATTATAAAACTTGTGGACCTCTCGTTTAACCTGAACACATTATAATAAACATCTTTGATGATGATATATATGAACCCTACGTAGCTTTTTAATTCTTCTGGGACCAAAAGTCGAATTTTAAAGACAGGTGAGATATTTCTACCGACTCTTATAATGCATTGGCAACGGAGTATAGTTGCAGGTATAGTAGGGGTAAGTGTGTTTAGAAAGGTGTGGCATGTATTTAAGTGGGGATAGTATAGTAGTATAGTCCCAAC
>JAHZNB010004335.1:0-11418 GCA_027744295.1 Callyntrura guangdongensis
TATAGCGTGTTTATATTGTGCACTTATCATCTTTTGTGCGTTTCATTTATTTAGATTAGGCATTAGTTTGCAACAATGAAAATAATTGATTACAACAATATTATATTTGAGTTTGAGTATAGATATATTTTATGTTTAATGTTTTACATCAATAATTTTTCAAGTAACGCTGAGCCGTAAAAGCATTGAAACTTATGCATTAGTCAATGGTATAAACATTTAATAATGCTGAAAATGTCAATACACATGTATTGGTAACGCAGGGTTTGAGTTGTAATGGATTTAAATCTAGCAATCTGAAAATTAACTGTTTGAAAAAAAGTTGTCCAATGTCATTAAAATTTTAAATATAGGATTGCCAATAATTATAGAAGGGTGTGCTCTTTGTCAGTGTAAGTCATTCAATGACGGCTTTAAAACAACCAACTGGACTAACTCATTCTTCCATTGATAAGGTATGCAGAAGATACCATGGTTTACTTTGACGTATTGTATCACTTCTGGTAGAAAACAGACAACTGTTAGCATTTTGAAAAGCTCTTTTGTATATTTTTGACTTATCAAATTCGGAAAGAAACCAGAGGAAAATATCATATATAACTTTTGACAAAAATACATCTCTTTGACTTACAATGCAAACGACTTTTTTCAGTCATCGGGTGCGCATTTTATTTAGAAATATGTATGTAGATATTATCAACTTTCTAAAATGTACGAAAAATGGTTGGATACTCATTTGTATAAATATGTTTAGGTTTGTTAGTTTGTATTATGTGATAAGTGCCTATATTACATATTACATTATGTGATAAATTGTATTATTATTAATAGCATAAGAAAACTTGACGAATAACTCTTATTAGTTCCATCATAACACAGTGTCTATAACTTTTGTATTATATTTGCTCATAAACACCGTCATTGCGTACTTGTATGAATTTATGGACTAGGTAGTAACTGTTTACGCCCAGTTTAGTTTAGTTTAGTTTAAAAAGTATTTAGTATGTGAACAAGTACTTCTTATAAAATGCTTTTTAGAAATATTAGTCTACTGATTTATTAGTGATAACACAGACATTGTCTTGTACACTTTGTCCTGATGGTTTAAAGCACCCCATTATTTGATCCTACCAGTCATACTTGCAACATTTATTCTAAAAATCTATTCCAATGAAATAGTATACTCTTATGGTGTGTTTATGGACAGAAGAGTTGTCTTTGGTGCCATGCGACTACAAGTGGAGTAACGAGTACGGTTTCAGGTATCAAAATAGTTGTAAAATCGATCCTTCCGTATGTTTCAAACATTTTGGAGGCAGACATCATTACTTTTGTGTAATTATCAACTGAAATGTACACCGAGAACGGTTTTGTAATGTAATTTATGTGAACTTGAACTGACGATAAATGAGCTCCGCTTGTAATATATCAGAAACCTTTGTACCTATATAAAAACATTACTTGTAACGATCATGCAAAGTAGTCATTGCCATATAATTTGTTGTATAAATTATTTTTGTTCAAATTACCAAAGCTGTTTTAATCTATGCGGACAGTCAAAATTTGGTTTCCGGTTGATAATTTGGACACCATTTTCCCTGATATTTATAGAATATAAGTTACAAGTACGCAAACAATTAAATTTGAAAATTTGGACGTAAATGTGACAGGTAGGATCAAATTATGGGGGGTTGGTTTAAACCATCAGGACAAAGTGTAATTAGTACATTTTATAAAATGATTTTAGAAAAACTTTGAAAAAGAAAAGAAATATAAAATATTCAAAATTTGACATGAAAACGTAGTGATAAAAGCAATTAAAACAGTGCACATCAAACAGAATTTGATTAACATGTAATATATTTTTTAAATTCCAAGTTCTAAAAAGTGTCTTAGTAGCTAAACTGGCAAAGAGTTTTTTTTTCATTTTCCTGAAATTGCTTTTTGTTTCACCATGTTTGTTTATTTCCCTACGATGCATGAAAATCAAATAATTTAATACAGTCGAAGTAGCTCAACAATTTACAAACATTTAATTTAAAATCAGTTCGGCTTGAACAAATAAAAACAATTTATAATGTATGTGTTGAGTCACCACAAAGACATCACGCTCAATGCAGTAAAAGACAATGTTTAAATCACCCTAAAAATGAACTTGTGTAAACACTATAGAATTTGATTAGTGAACAATAAAGGTGAGAAAAATGTATTCTCTCTACTGCTATTGCTACCATGGTATAATCGAAATAACTTTTTGATCTTACTCTTTGGATAAATAGACCGTTTGTCGTTCACTTCGCTTGAAATCATCGTACTTTGTAAGTAAATTATAAATTTCAAAAATAAATACATACATAATACGTAACGAATATTCATTCTTGTGGGTCTTGGCGTATTCCACCTGGTGTGAACTTCTCCCGGTTCAAACTCCCCCTAGCAAAGTCCTCCAAGTTATAATTCTACCCAGTGCTAACTCCCCCCATTTACTATCCGCACAGTGCAATTTCCCCTCGAAGCAAACTATCCCCTTGTAAATAACTCCCAATAGTCTCATACATTTTTACGACGATAGAACACTGTCAGGTGACGTTTTATTACGTATTTTACGTATTCATACAAGTCTCGGGTATAATAACAATAACTAATACGACTACTAAAACTTGGGTATAAGGTCAAAGCACAACTATTTATAACAAAATGAGCAGTACCCTGACAATTTTTCTTGTCGTTGAAATGAATGAGTCCAACTGAATGAGACTGAGGGGAGTTAATACTGTGAGGAGATTGGCCCATGGGGACTTTGCTCTGGGAAGAGTTAGCACTGATGGGACTTTGCTCCGGAAGGAGTTTGATCCGGGAGAAGTTTGCACATCGGGGGCAATTTTGCCTGCACCGCATTACCAGTTATACCACTGTATGTACGCAAAACTAATATGGGATCCTTAGAATTTTAATCACCAATCTTACAAACAAACAAAACATTAAGAATTATTTCCTCTTTTTGAAACTTTGATAATGATGATGATGACACATATTTTTTATTATTGTATTTTCTCAGTTTATTATCAGTCCAATTTTAGAAAAAAGCTATTAAATATATACTTACAGTATTAATAGCAAAATGGATTTAATTGACTTTGTAGCTAAACAATGGTCAATTATAATTATCTGACAACATTCGGCAAAACTTTTTATAGTAAGTATTATAGTAACTTAACTATATATTAATTTTTACAAAATTTTAATCATCAATCTTACAAATGAACAACACATTAATGATCAAACTGGCATTAAGTATTGGGATGGAGTAGGAATTTTATTATACCGTAATCAATGTTAATTTTAGTTTGTAGGGAGCAGGTACTAAAGGTCTAGATGTTTGATCAAAAATATTTTTCTAAGAAATTTTTACCGTTAATCTGTAAATGAGATACTAATAATATACTTTTCCGAACGTATTTATAGGTATCAGAATAAAACTTAAAAATTTACTGCAAAGGCTTCTTTAAAAATGTGCCATAGGTATTAAAGATCTATGTCAAACATCGTTAAAAAAAGTTTTGTGTAAGGTGTTACTTTCTAGAATAATGTTTCTAGATTTTTGTATATATCAAACAAGAACAGGAAGATGTAGTGATAAAAGCAATGAAAGCTTTGCGTAAAGAAAAGAAATTGATTAATATTTATTGTTGTCTATTAGTTTCCGAATTCCGAATTCTAAAAATAAAATTTTTTGAGTTTTTTAAATTTTGAGAACTTGTTTTTGTTTCACCAAAAAGTGTTTTTCTTTGTGCGGTTGATAAAAATTATTTATATATTGGCGGTAACTTAACAATTTTATACCTATTTAATTTCTAATCAGTACAAACGTTACAAAAGTTACAATCATGCTACAAAATAAAAAACAGGTTACTATGCTTGTGTTGAGTCGCCGCAAAAACTACCAGTTCAATGCAGAGAACCATGGTGTGTTTAAATGACTCTAAACAAGAGCTTGTAAACATTAGGAAAATTTTGAATTTTTTAAAATTAAGTATGGCAAATAACTACAGTCAAGACGTAAAATTTGTTACTGAAAAATTTGAATTTGAATTTCCAGCGCCAAAGTTAACAACGCAACCTCAATCACTACAGAGAGTGTACTGAATCTGACCAAAAAGATTCACACTTCTGTCCTCACCCACAGCTAAAGTCCCATTTACTAACGAGGAACACTCACGAGGTGAATTCAATGGATCGGCTTCTAATTTTCAGAAATAGTAACCCTAGTTAAGATAACTCTTTGTGCCAAGTGTCGAGTTACAACGCTTAACAGTTTGGGAAAAAATAAAAAATAAGATTTTCCACTCAACATTTTTCTCAGACCTTATGGACTTTAACATGTAAAAATCACGATCTCGATCTCGAAGTAAAAATCTTTACTATGGTTACTATTAATATGATGCTGATCCATTTAAATCACCTCGTGAGTGTTCCTCGTAAGTGCCTTTTACTTCCGTGGTTAGAAATGTTCTACTGTGAAGATATTCTCTATATTGCTACGAGAAGAATCCAACTGGCTTGTTGTTGTCGACTCGTCCTTCTAGGATAAATAGACCGCTCGTCGTTCACTTCGTTTGAAAACTTCGTATTATGTAAACTAAACCATGTAATAGTTTAAAACTAAGTACAAAGTACATACACAGTACGTTACCAATAGTCATTCTTTACCAGTTATACAATTATATGTAAGCTCCGTAAGCTGGAAAACTCGACGACCGTAAGCACATTAAACTAATAACCCAACCAGTTTTACATTTTTACCAATAGTACTGAAATTATAATACAAATATATTCAGGAAATATACATAAAAATTTCTACGTTTCCAACAATTTGAAATTTAGACGATTTGTTGTCTTTTTTGTTTCGGTGTGATTAACTTTCTAAAGTTGTATAACACAAGTCTATATTTTGATGAGTATTTTTAAATTAAAGAAACCTAAATTGAAATATTCGATACAAAAATACCTATTGTTTTTAAGTTGTTTCCTACATTGGTTATATAATGGTCACTGTTTACTGGTAAGCTGTTTCCTACATTGGTTATATTGGTCGTTATAAGTTTCAACAAAAGTAACTTTCATACAGTTTGTCTGAGTACTTGTAACACAGCGAATATCTACTACACTGGTTTCAGTCGATTATGTTTTTAAAAAAGTTATGTTCTTCTTCTAATCAGTAAGACTTGTTATAATAAGAAAAACTGAAAACTCGAAACAACGTCCTAAACTTTTCTAAATATTGCAATGGCAACTCCACTTCATTGGAAGGCGTACCAACTGAATTCAAATATACACAAGCTTTGCCACATGTATCCCACTTTTATCCACATGAACATTCAACAAGAGTCTCTGGTTGTAGAAAAGAGAAAAAGGAAACTGATTCCCTTCTACATAGCCTGCTGTACAATTACAATAGAAATTATATGTAGCATCCTTTTATTATATTATGGTTTCGGTTTGGGTAAAATTGTGTTGAGCCCTTACATGGCTGTCTTATCAATTCTAGGAGCTTTTATAGAGATACTAGTGGTGGGGTTAATTTTAGTCTTTTATTATGATGAGGACATTGGGTTCTACTTTGGACAAACATTTTTAATGGAGAGAAAACTTCGGTGTGACCGACGGCCACAGGGATATGCCCTCAGGGTTCCATTACGAAAGCAACTAATATCTGGTAAGCTACATATTACTACCATTGATGAATTTATCATTAATCAAGCAAGCTAAATTAAATTTATAAATTTGTAGTTTTTTGGAAACTTCTACACGGTGACAAAACTGCGGACGTACTAGGGTTACTCATGATAAGTCTGGTGCTTTTGTTGTTTGTTAATGGACTCTGTCTAGGAATTGTCGCTTCGTTAACACAATTGGATCCTTTATACTGTCTTTTGAACTACTGGTTGCCGTCGGAAACGGAATCCCAAAGTATTGCCATAGCGAAACAATTGTTGAGCTTGTTTGTAATTCATTCAGCAGCGATGGAAACTTGCAGAATGTGTATAATATTGATTTTACCTATATTTGCCCAATTTAGTTTATTGAATAATTGCTTGAAACTTCTCAATACGATTCCGTCAAAAGAAAGGTTGTTGAATCGGTATGTTGAGATTCATCTGATAAATAAAATTGGTGAGAAAGGTGTGCGATTTCTTGCAGGGATCTTAATGTCCACTGGCTTTGTTTTAAGCGTCTCTGGTGCCTGGAGTTGTGTGCAAGGTTGGAAAGTGTTTCCTTTACCTTTGTATATAATATGTATTTTTATAACGGTTGTGATATGCATTGTCACGCTGGGAACTTTACCACTTATCATTGAATGCCATGAATATAGTAAAGTCTTGATCAAACATGCATGGCCACGACACTTATATGGTGGACAAAGTTGTGAGATCACTTCCGTCAAGATTTGTCAAAAAAGGCTTCGAGCGCAAAGACCAGTAACATTTTACTATGGAACGGCTGCTTTTGATAAAGAGACACAGACAAGTTATTTCAGCAATATTTTTGATAGTACGATAAAATACACTGCTTTTACTTTAAAACAGAAAATGTTTGATAATGCTTCATTAAATCCGTGACATTTTGAATCCAGCTGATTTGATTGTAACATATAGACTAATTCGCTAATAAAAATATTTCCCGTTCGTTAATCATATGCACAAGTTATGATAAAGAGCACCAAAATACACGTAGGCGTATACCAATATTTGATACAATTTGCACTTAATTATGGAACTGTGAGGGGGAGTGGATATGTGTGTAGATATTTATAAATTGTTTGACGAAGGAAGATATGGTAAACATTTCTAGAGAAATAATAATAAGGACAATATTATAATATAAAATACTTAAGATATAATTTAAAAACGGAACGGCATTGACGATATCAATAAAAGCAAAATGTTTGTTAGTAATCAAAGATTAATGACGTGAAAAGGCATTTTGTATATAATATAATATTAAATTATAAATGAATTAATAACTACACAACTTCAAAACTAAAAAGTAATGGCTGTAAAAATGTGCATAGATTAAGCCAATATCAATATAACTACCTTAAAGTGTAGACAATAGCGCATTTATTAAACTGTTTAAAAAAATAAATATGTATTAATAGTAAAATAACCTATACTAGAAAAACTTAAACCTACCTTAAAATAATATTTTACTCTTGGTATAGAAATGACAAATATAAACAACCTACAAAATTTTGCTTAAACCTTGAGATAAATCTTATATTTTGTAAAAACCATAAAAGTAAATAAAGTATTGCAAACTGTAGTGTTGGCACATGTAGCGTAGCGTAATGTAGTATTAGCGTTAAAATCAGCCAATTTAGTTTTAAGGTTTGACCCCTATTTTGACCCCCAATGGTTCGCCCCAAATGCCCATCTTCGAAATCATCCGAGCTATTGGCCATATCTATCGATTGGATAAAACAGAATTTCAAAATTTCTTTTGCTTCAAGAGTTATCGCGCTTACGGACGGACGTTCGGACACGATAGAAGAAAATTATATAGTCACATAACATGTGCCTAAATAAATAATTGGTATCTACAAAAAACCATACGTGCGATGTTTTTATAATTTGATACAAGCAGAAATAATTCTATCGCTAAATTTTATATATATTCACGCACAAGAAGAGTTTTTCAAATGGGCGTACCCTTCGAGGCTGGAGCGTCAGCGTTATTGTAAACTCTACAGTACTGAATTTTACGCTGACTCAGTATGTTATATTATATACTGCTGACAAGACCACTTTCTCGAACATAAAATTTTTGAGACGAACCTTAGGGCCATTTCATGTATGCCATTGGTAGACCCAATCGGGTTTCATTTGTCTAACAGTTTTTGACCCTATCGGATCTAAAAATGATTACTCATGACTCATGACACACACTTTGGGTATTGCATTTTGTGTAGGTCAAGGACACCTTTGTATATCTTGTCGATTTTTGCAACTGTGGTTATTTGCATTGTCACACTTATCATTGAATGCCATGAATATAGTAAAGTCATGATCAAACATACGTGGTCACGCCTACAAAATTGTGGAAGTACACACACTTGTATGAGCAATTCCGTCAAGATTTGGGAAAGAAAGCTTCGAGTGGAAAGACCAGTAACATTTTACTATGGTACGGCTGCTTTTGATAAAGAGACACAAAAAAGTTATTTCAGCAATATTTTTAATAATACGATAAACATACTTCTTGTACTTTAAAACAGAAAATGATGCACATTGACGACAAAATTTTAAACATTTGTGGATAAGTATTTAATTAGTGCAACAATATAATATACAACTCTTTAGATACAATATAAAATTCTAAATTTTTACTGATAATAAAAAATGAATGGTTTTAGTTGACGTAATTTATATATCATACAAATATAAAAGTGAAGTTTAAACAAATTAATAACTTTAGAACATTAAAACTAACAGAACAGGCTGTCACAGTATGCATACCAACATCAATATCTAATAAACTATAATGTCGAAAAATAATGAAATGAAACAGTCACAGAGTAATCGTAACCTGTTCAATTTTTGGTAAATCATATTTCAATTGTATATTTTTTATTGTATTTAAATTCAATGTTGTATTATTAATTTCATATTTAAAAGCAAAATCTATTATATCATATTAATAAAGAGATTGTCATACTTGAAACTATACTATCTGTTATAGTCTTTCAACAATTAACGAGGAACACTTACTATGTGATTTTCATGGATCGCCTTCATACTTTCAGAAATATAAACCCTGGTTAATATAACTCTTCCTGCTAAGTCTCGAGTTACCACGCGTAACAATTTGGAGGAAAATTAGATTTTCCATTTAACATTATGCTCAAGCCTTACGGAGTATAACATGTAAAAATCACGATGAGATGAGGGTTCACCTGTGCTAGTTTTCCGTGTACACAGTAAAAATGTCAGAGATTTAAACCTTGCAACTTAATTCATGATTGCCATGTCGTCACTAAAAGACAACGTCAGAGATGTTGCAAGACCCGTTTGACTCCTCCATATTGCTCCAATCCTTGAAGGTTTCTAAACTCCCAAAAATTTTCCAAATTACTTCAATACTTCCAAAACTGTAAAAATCAAATAAAATTGCACCAATCCCTACAAAGCTGTCAAAATCACTTATCAAAATCACAATCACTGTTTCAAATTTCATAAACACATCAGACACCTCGATAGACGCCAAGCCCCCTACGAATAATCCGAGCCATAAATTCCAAATTCAAATTCCTCCTGTGTTCCACAATGGGAGATATCGTATCTATCCCACTAAAATTAGAAACAGTTTGTAAAAACGTTTAGAGGAGCATTTTGGTGTTCATACAATTATTCATGTCACTTTATCCTAACTCCCATATTTTGTCGGTTAAAATTTAGCTGTCCACCTCTGACCCGCCATTACAATCGATTTAAATGGAATAATCAATTTCAGGCGTACAGTCTAAAAAACCGATCGACCATATCTTGCCTGAACGACTTGCCCAACATGCGCCCAAGACGTTCACAATAGACTTTCTACAGCGCAGCAAGCAAAGGTATGTGTCACGTAAAAACACATCACTCAGCTAGAATAGGAACTGTAATATGTGGTAATCAATCGTAGTTTTAGTGGTGTCTAATAAACTGTTTGTTGACAGCAGTTACTGAATGTCCCGATGTTTGCTCAAAAAATGTTTTTCTGAGCAATTGTAACCGTTTATCTAAAAAAATAATATAGTAATAATATAAAAACGAATTAAAGGTGTACTTATTTGACCAAATTTTAAAAAGAAAACGATAGTAACTCAAAACTGTTGGGTTGCACGAATGAAAATAGAAGGCGGTTAATGTTTTGGTATATTCATTAGGAAAATTATAAATTGATTGACTGCTTGTATTTAAATCTAAATTGTAATAATGTGTTAGTTTGTTGTTATAATGAAATGGGTGGAGTAATAGCTTGCGTAGCAAGGTTCCATCCTCTGTTGTATAATTTGTGAATTGGACTTTGAATAAATACGGCCATAATAATAATAATAATAATAATAATAATAATAATAATAATAATAATATAACAGAGAACTTTGAAATACTTTCCCTTACGGATTTTAAGGTATCAGAATAAGACCCAACTATTTACTGCAAAGGCTTCTTTAAAAAATGCGTATTAAATATTAACGATTTATGTCAAATATAGTTTTTGAAAGAACGTATTGTGTAAGCTGTTACTTTCGAAAATATACTTTCTCGATTTTTGTCTTCTGGTTTATTACCAATATCGCGTATCTCGCTTTGAATATATTACAATTATATTTTTGTAAAAAACTATAAAAACAGAATTATAACATAATCAAACACGAACAGAATGATGTAGTGATAAAAACAATGAAAGCTTTGCGCAACAAACAAATTGATTAATATTTAATATGTATTAGTTTTCAATTCCGAATTCTAAAAATAAAACATTTTGAGCTTTTAAATTTTGCTCAACTTGTTTTTGTTTCACTGAAAAGTGTTTTTCTTCCTTAGGTTGATGAAAAACTAACTTATACATTGGTACCGACTTAACAGGTTTAAAAATATTTAATTTCTATTCAATTCAGCTTACACAAGTAAAAACAGGTTACAATGCTTGTGTTGAGTTGCCACAAACACTACCCTTTTCAATGTAGGAAACTACGATGTTTAAATGACTTTAAAAATTGTATTGTTAAAACATTGGGAAATGTATGATGAAAGTTAATTAAGTATGACAAATAGCGGATATCTAGGCGCAAAGGACCTTATTCATGCGAAGGTAGGACTGGGCCCTTTGTTTTAAATATCAATAACTTGCCACAACTAATACAGAATGCTTTAACTTTATACTTGTTAAATGCAGAATTTTATGGGGAATAAAATTTACTATTGGTCATTTTTGGGTTTGCCTGTAAACCGGCGCTACAAGGATTCCGAATTGGACACAATAACTTCTTTTCCAGTTTTCATGAAATGATCTCCCCAGTAAAACGCTTGCAGTATCGGTTAACAAAAAAATCAGAAAGTGGCCAATGGCATACTATATTCCCCATACAATTCTGCATCGAACGCGCATAAAGTTGTTACTGTTAAACATGGCTACAACAAATACGAGGTTGGAGCAAGTTTTTCGGAGTTTTAGCAGAGGGCCCAGCCCCTCCTTGCTGTCCTTTGTAACTAAAAATCTTGAACTTAATTTTCTGGGGCCAAAGTTAATAACGCAACCTCAATCACTACAAAAAAGTGTACTGAATATGGTCAAAAGAATTATATCTCTGTTCTTAGCCACAATTAAGGTCGCATTACTAATGAGCTCTTTTTGCTTTCGTGGTCTTCTTTCAAT
>JAHZNB010004336.1:0-16081 GCA_027744295.1 Callyntrura guangdongensis
CCTGCTTTGTGTAACTGATGCCTTCCTGACTACTTACTGCATCCCATTTAGTATTCTTTCTTTATTATGGTTTCCCACTTCCCACAATCCAAGAATTCACGCCCCAAAACAGGGACATAATAGCAACAAAAGCACTGGCAATAAGTAGAGTAGCAAGAATGCTATAATACATATTACATGAATACAGGGAAATGTGAAAAGGAAATAAATACTAGCAACTGCACAAAGAATAACCACATCGTAGACAAGACGGAGGATACAAAAAAGTAATAATGTATTTCTGTTTAGAGAGGGCTTCTTTTCCCTCAAAATTGCTCTTTTCGCTTTCGCTTTAATAAACATCAGTAGTGGTAGATCCCTTATAAAAAAGAATAAAGTATTTGGAGTTCTATACGAAATATTATTTCGTTACGGATGTTCTAAGCACGTATGAATGTTTAGTTTAGTAGGGATGCTATGCTTTTTGGCATCATCATTGAAGTCTCTCGAGTCTCTTCCGATTACTGCAAATATTAAATGTGTATAACTGCCTTCTTTGAGTTATAAAAATAACATCAGCCTTTCTCTTCCTCTCCCCCTTTCTCTAGCTGGATCTTGAAAAGAAAATGCGAATGTACAACTATATTCACTATACTTTATTACTCTTACTAAAATCATCAGAAGCATCATATTTTCTTGGTGGGTAAAATGCGCTTTTGCCCAACCACTAAAAATAACTCTCTTTTTTGTCGTTTAAAAATGTATGTGCTGTTGCTGCAAAGATATGAAAGTTCATCTGCTAAAAAGATCTTTGGAAATAGGCAGTATAATATGCAACTACACCACAAAATTCCTTTTAATAATGAATGCCAGGACATGACAAACAGTTCTTGGAAGAGTTTCTAGAAGAGGAAATGAAAGGAGAGTTTTTTGTGTTATTTTGGTTTGTTTTCTGTGGCCGCGGTCTTTCCAGTGGTGTACTTAAAATTATGATGGGAGACAGTGGAAAAGGACAAGTAATATGTGTTATTATACGGGAGAAGAAACACGAACAAAAACAGACGTTAGGTAGGAGTTGGTTAGTTTTATACGTTACATAGCCGACCCCGAATTGTTATTTATGATCTTTTCAGCTTATCCTCTAAACATTAAAATTAATAGCTTCATTATACTCTCAGTGGAAAACAATGTAGATAATAGAAGAAAACGTCTTTTGTTTTTCCTTTTTCTGTGCTGTACGCTTAATAAAATTCTCACTTTGGTGTGTGCACGACGCGGATGGTGCGAAGAGACAAAGACTTAACCACACCAAATTACAATCGCAGGAAAAGCTGGTTTTATGACATGATGAGTATCATATCTAATACATAACACCTTTAGGCAATTTCGAGTTTAACATGCTTCCTTTGTGTCAGTTTGTCCTTGTGTTGTAGGGAATCTTCATTTCATTAAAGACTTGCGTGCTAAAATTTCCCAGTTGCCAAAAAATATATGCATACTTTCAACCATTTCTTTCTAAGATGAATGGGGTAATACTAAAATAGCAAAAGGTGCGACTGCTTTTAATTGCTAGTTGCCATTTTCATATGTGTAGGTAGATTTTGGCAAATGGTCCGAGGCGGCGATGAATGTAAGCATTGCTAAATTTTCAGGAGCAGGTGAAAATTTTAATTCACGCGTAACTAATTAGTAATACAACAGTGATAGTATTAAAATACATCTTTAAATTATTTATAAGAATTCGACAGTTCCTCAAAGCCCGAAGGCACATCGGTCGAGGTTAGAGTTCACTTCTACATCCAAACTTGTTTGGTGTTTTTGCTTTAACAGAATAATAGAAATATCTAGCATTACTGAGAAGCCATTCGTATTTATTTATTTTTTATACGAATTATGATTTGGAAAAAATCGCAAATATATGAAGAATTTGGTATTTGGCATTTGTGCCTCATCATCTAAAATTAGCTTTTATAACTACACTTCGAATGGCGTATCGGTGTATTCATACAGAGCAGTGGGGTAAACTGACAAAACGTTCACTCGAATGCGAAAATTTCACACCAAGTGTTCAAAATAGCTTAATTTCTTTCACAATGTCTCGGGAAGATTTAATTTTCATTCCTAGAAGGAAGCTATATTTGTCAGTTAGAAGTAGTAATGTGATTGTCGTCTTGCAAAACTTGAATTCATTATGTGTTTGAAACTCCAGGAACGCCGTCATAAAAAATCATCTTATACCGAAATACAACAATAAATTATCAGTTTTTAGATTTAGACTGAATTTAGTAAGAATTTTGATTTTATTTAACCTGTCCCGGTCATTCTGACTGTCAAAAACTTAGTTTTATTTACCAGAATCAATCCCATCAATTTTCATCACGCATTGACTGATAAAATGAAAGCGAGCTTTTAGGATAATCAATAATTTAGACAGAAATATGCTTATCGTTAGTATAAATATGTAACTTTGTTTTAAGGTGATATGCATTATCCCCTTTAAGTAAATTTATAACGGTTAAATGGCATCCTTTGCTTCGCTTTTTGATTGCCTCCAACGGGTCTTACCGGTAGGAATTTGTACAGTATGGCATACTAAGAATATAGGATTTTGTCTGTCATGATGACAATCCACTGACTCAAATGAAATTGAATAAAATAGGCTAATGGAATAAAGCCAGCTTTTTAAAGGAAAAAGATTGATTAAAACAGCGCAACTGCTTCCTTCTATCACGAGTACACAACAAATTCTTCCACTGCCCTGTATTTCATGTCATTACAGTTATTTAAGCAAATGAATCAATGTCATTTGACGCATGCTTGCATATTACATTTGGATGTTTCCAGAAAAAAAGTAGGCTACAGCAAAGGGAATGACAGTGAATAGTCGAGCGCAATATCCTTCTTTTGAGTTGACTTGTTTATTCCACTGTCATCGCGCTTTGATGTCACTGTCATGGCAAGCAGGCAGGGGTGGTGGCGGATGGTGAACAGATTGGCTTATGTGAAAAAAGACACTCTCTCCTCTTCGCACTGTCATTCGAAAGGACGACTGGAGGAACCAAATGCAATCGAAATGTGAAATGAAATGAAAGCGAACTTGGACCCAAAGGTCATTTATTAAAGCGCTCTTGTTACTGCAGATAGCAGCAGCAGCAGTCATGTCCATTAAAATAATGTTTTCAGCTTCACAATGTCAGCGTTCTTGGTATTACGCTGTGTGTGCTCACGTCAGTGTCTTTTGGTATAGTTATTTTTGTATAAAATGCAGCGGTATCAACATCATCTCACGAACAGTCACTGGTCATGTCTTCAATCATCAAGTTTGACTCTGTAGGGATATGTGCCTTTCAAGTTTTTCTCAACTGTCATTCTCCTAAATTATAAGTCAATTTTGTCAGAATCTCTATAATTTTTAAATAAGGCAAAATGGCCAAGTATTTTGTATTATTTACGCTGATTATAGCGTGTACCCTAGTATTAAATTGGGATATGGGGATTATAGTTTCTGCTAAACCTTCATCATTGTGTAAGATTTCACAGTAACAATAATTAAAGTTAATTACTTAAAGTTACGGGGAAAGAGATGTGCGGTGTTATAATTTAACTAAAATATGACAAACTTTATATTTCATGTTTTGTTATTTTTCAGTTAAAATTGAAGACTGTCCGAGAGGAGGCGCCTACCATGACGGGTGTAACTGGTGCTACTGCTTCAAAGCAAGATATCTCTGTACAACACGGCGCTGTGGTGGTAATCACAGTCGACAGGACTTACGTCGAGCAACCGGTTTTCATAATCACGGACAAAACCATAATGTACAAAACTCAAGACTGTATAATTAATTAGGTAATCGTGATGTACTCCGCAATGTGTGTGGTTGTGTTCACAGTATTTTTTACTACACCAGGTTCGTTTCACTCTATTACTTAAATTCTGAAAAGATTCCACTTTTCCACCCGACATGAGCTTCATTTATGGGTTTAATTTAAGGCAATTTATTACACAACTTGGTGTGTAGACACGCGTTTTTGTGGGTGGTTTAATATAAATGCTAACTAATCAATTACGCTAAGTTTACTCTATTTAATGGTAAAAATTTTCCGGTAAAATTACGAGGGAAAATAAATGTTCCTTTTACAGGAAATATTCTACTTTTAATTTTGTATGCAAAACGCATGGACCACAATCTGTTTTCATTAAACGACTTTTTTCCCTTGCTCTTGGCGCGTTTTCATCGTTTCTTTAGCCATTTTCATTGTGCCAACGTGCCGGCAATAAAGTCTTTACTGCTGCAAAGTTTCTTTTTCCTACCTTCACACTTTCATAAACAATACCCAAGCACGCACGAAACAGGGGAAAAAATTCATTTGAATGAGGCGCTTAATGAAATGCCCAGTTGTTGGTGTCGGAAGACATTTTCTCTCGTTAATGTACCTTTTCAAGGTCTCGCGTGCTGCATTTTATCAATTTGAAGTGTGCCTTTGTGGCTTTAAATTAATTGTCTCCGAGTGAGTGTTTTGGCGAAAGTGCATTGGAGAAAACGGGAGAAAGGGAGTGTCTCTTGGAGCAGCAGGCCTAGATGATTTTCATGAAAATACGTACCCATTTACACCAACACAGGCTGCTCACTCGGCAACGGCAGCATCATAACTATTCGTTGGATCAAATAATATGCACTTTACACTTTAGACTCCAACAGTGCTATATGGATATGCTTGCATCACCGAAAAACTCTCCTTTACACCTTGTTGTAGCAGTATCATTTCTGTGTTTTTGTGGTTGTCTACCGACAGAAGGAAGAAGAAAGCATCACGCAATTTTGTTGTACGACATTGACTCATTTATTTAGGCTTGCTATACTTATGTACAGAAGAGTATATTAAAATATAGTAGATCACATGCACTTTTTTACTTATACAGCTATACTTTTAGTTACTTTTGGTAAATGCATACCTATATACAAAGTTTTCTGTCTAGCAGTAAAGAATGAAAGTGAATACACAAGAGGGAGAAGTCATGAGAAGTAGGGAAAATGTTGGGTGACGTGACTCTTTCCAGTTGTTACCACTTTCGGAAAGGTAAAACGACCCGCAAGGCAAGGGTGAAAAGTTACGGTACCATTCTATCATGATGAGAGAGTGAGCTCCGCTGCAACACCAGCAGCTTTTTCCCAACCATCCTCATTTCTATCTACAGACTTTTGTGAACCACTGTGTGGCAATGGTGGGGTGGCGGTAGGAAACATAGGTTGCCTTTTTCCTCCTCCTTCTTCGTTTCCTCGGCGAGATAAAAACTCTCAACAAACTCTTTCGTTTGTTTTAATTATCAAAGCGTGTACCTTTTTATATACACTTTAACTTTTTAGTCTGCAGTAGAATACTAGAACGAGTACCACTGCCACTTTTTCTTCGTCCCTTTCGTCATCTCTCAGCCATCTTGTTTCCTTCCTATTTCCATGTTTTGTGTTGTATGTATTTTCATTACTGTTTTCCCTGAGAGTTTTTATTTTTTTTCTCTGTAATGGGTGGTGGTGGAGGAAGAGAAAAAAGTAGAGAGAAGACAGGAGTGTGCACAACCGTCGCACCGCATGTTAAGGTATGCAAATTAACTGAGAGTTTTATGAATAGCGTCGTTCATTTCCTATTTCGCTGTGGAGCAACAAGATGAGGGGAAAAGAGAGAGAGTGGAGAGGAGAAGGACAACTATCTACACTACTTACTGTTACTTCACACGAAAAAACACAGATGCTTTTTTACTCCTTTAGTTTAAGAAATTGTATACCTACATCATCAGAGCAGCAGTGTACGTGTTTCACTAGGCCCATCCGTTTGTTCACAACAAAAACTAACTACTAACTAGTATATGCGGTGAGAAGAAAATGTAAATACGGTCTGCTATATTTCCTTTCCTCATTTGCAGTGAAATGAGGACCGGCTCACATGCTGTTTCTTTAATCTCCCTGAATTTATTTAACAAACGCTCCTAATGATCATTTTTGAAAGAGGCAAAAATAAAGAGGTATTCGTATGCCTGTATTTCTTTTCATTTTACTCTACCGCTCTCCTTTGGGTTACTCTACTTCTTTTTTTCTCTCTCGTGTGAAAGGATGCACACTGATATTTTACAATAAAATATACATATTTTCACTCTCATAATTTTCGAGCAACATGGTGCCTCCATCAGCAGCAGTATCTTTCTTATAGCTGATATCAAAAAGTACAATTTTCCACATCTAAAGAATTTTACACGGTGCAAGCCCAGCCTGGTTACAAGATATAAACTACATAATATACACTTATAAAACCGTTTTTCTGAAGGATATCATGTGAAAAATTCAAACTAGGGCAGATGAATGTTTGATGAAACGAAGTCGCAAGATCTAATTTTTAATCTATTAGTAACTACATCCAGCCATTCGAATTCCAGCCTGGGTTTGTATACCGATGAAGTAAAAATGATGTATTTATGGGCTTATACAAGAAATACATACAATAGTGCGTAGTGTATACAAGAAAATATTGTGGCGTTTCCCCTAAACCGTGTATTTGATTACTCTCCTTCCTTTAAAGCCTGAAACGTGCATTAGTGATTCAAGTTGCGCTGATTAATGTCCCCGCATCCCAAATGAGATTTTTGAGATTATTGAAAAAGTTTTTGATTTTATTAAATTTTCCTCCGTTTGACAGAAACCTGGAGAAAGTATGTGAAGTAGGAAGTTTTCGATTAGATTAGAACGGAGAAAGTCCATATATTCATAAGTTTCTCTTACCTGAGTAGTGACACCCGTAAGCTTCCACCCGCATGCACACCGTTCGAGTGTGTAGGGAGTAAGGGATGAACCGGATCCTCGAGGTAATAATCGGAGGTACGATTTTCTGGAATACTTCTTTGTACGTGTTCGTATTTCCTTGAAGAATCTGCAATATAATGAAATTCATTTTCTCTGTCATTACTCACCATTACTGAGGCATACCGGGAAAGGAATTATAACGCTTTTGGGAACTGCTTTTACGACTAATACTAAAGTACGTGTGCAGTGGAACACTGCAATATTACATAGTATCCCATTTCACATTTCAGTAAAGCTTCAACATGATTAGTGGTGGGATTAGGATTAATGGGAGTACGTTTTACACGTGCATGCATAAATGTGAAACGGCCGTCTCGACAAGTTTTCGACAACGTGGTCTCACGACTTGGCTGTCAACAGAGTAATAATAATAACCTTGAGTGACGTGTTATGCACGTATACGTTTAGAAGAAAAAAGTTTGAAACTTTTTCCTGATGATAGTATTTAACATGTAAAATTTTTATGTGAAATATAAAATTGGGTACATTCAATGCATCCCAAAATTCATGGTTTTCACTGGAAATTAATTTATGTGGAACCTGAAAGCAAATCTAGCCGATACGTGTGATCAGTACATTGTAAAAATATATTTTGGACGTCAATACTATCCAAATAACGTACAACTTGGGAGTATGGAAATGACTTATTTTATTTCCAAAGTCAAACTATAATTATAGTAAAATAATAAGTACATTGTAAAAATATATTTTGGACGTCAATACTATCCAAATAACGTACAACTTGGGAGTATGGAAATGACTTATTTTATTTCCAAAGTCAAACTATAATTATAGTAAAATAGAATTTAGAATAAAACGAAGTAATACCATAAAATATGTACTACCGTAGTCGACTTTACAAAACATTTAGATAATTAATCAGCAAAGTAACACTGATAGCTTAGAGGTACAAATTATGGCATGGAACGGAAGAAAGTTCTTAACTTGTTTGAAGGCAGAATTCTTTCTCATTTATCATAGTAGTTCCCTTTTACTCTGGTTTTTAATAGAATTCGAGTATCATAATCATCGTGCATATCGTGTTACACTCTGAATGTGTGAAATAACAAACAAGTTTTAAAATAATAGTATAACTTGATACATTGCAAAAGGTATTTTTGTAGTGAAACATGTGTCGTGTATAAACACTGAAAGTGTTATGACAAAACATATCAGATTTTTCAACAGCTTGAAAAATTGCGAAGTATGTAAAGAGGTTATGTCATATATAGATAACTATGAAAGCATTTTTTGCGCACTTGTCAGTTATATAAGTTGTATACACAGTATACAAGTATTCGTGGCAGTGGCGATAAACCATCCTAAAAGACTTTGTCAAGGATTGTATCTGTCACCAACTACAAGCGTACTACATGTAATGCTAACAATATGCTTTTTAGAAGCTCGAAAGCATCTTTGTTACTTTCCCGGAAGAACGAGTGGTGGAGAGGGGAAAAAAGGTGAGCTTCAAGTGAGCATTCTTCATCCTATTTCAAAATTTGTTTGAAATCTCTCGTAAAAAAGTTTGCCCTGGAAAATTTATAGTCTCTGGAATTCTAGATACAAGAGTAATATCAGTAGTTAAACGGAAAATAGTAGGATTGTTCAACACAGAGCTACGATGTAGCACACTGCTGTTCAAATAAAAAATTAACAACTTGTCCTGCCTGTGCGTATACCTACCTACACCCATATAGTTTCGTTGCAAACTCTGCAGAGAGACAAACCTTGTATGGAAATGCACATACATTTTCGTCGTGGTACACATGTGTACATTTTTTTTACTTTTTCGGCCAACATTTTTCATAGTTAAAATCAAACAAGCATATAGCTTTTCCTATGGTGGTCGGTCATGGTCGTTTGTTTGAATTAAACTTCGTGTGTACTTAAGGACTAGTCTGTTGACTTGTGCTTGATGCCATGTTGTATTATTTACTGAGCCCTTTTTGAAAAGTTTACTTTCATCACGATCACGACGATATGCTTCATCATAGGAACCTAAACCGTAATTTTTAGCACAAAACAACCATTCTCGTGTAATACCTAAACACAAATTGTAATCTAATAGTAACACTGAAGCGAATATTATGGCGTATTTTTGCCTTGTTTGCTCTGCTTCAACCATATCGGTGTATGATTTCCCTGTTTGCCACTCCATCTGTCCCACTACAAGAACGGATGGTAGACTTTCCGTAAAGAAATTAAAATTCATTCATCTCTTGTAATGTATCATTCATTCTGCTATTTACAAAACCAAATAGACACATCACAAGAGAATTCTAAAACTGGAATACTGTTATCCTATAACATCCTATATAACAAGGTATATTATTTCTTCACCTACACGTTGGGGGAACGGGTTGTCGATACAAAATTTGATGCAAACGTGAAAGTTGGAACGTTGGTGTAATGTAACCTGATATATTTGCAAAATCAGCAAAGCTGTCTGTCTGGCTCTTGTGTGGGCTAACATCCGGACGGAACGGGAACCTTTGCGTGTGCTGATATTATTGTCCGTGTGTGGCAGAGCTGTCTACTTATGTACGTATAAAAGTCTTTTGGGAGGTGGGGTGGGGTATCGCCTTCATACACCCTTGTAAAAATCAATACAAGTTTGTCTAATAATGTATGCATAATAGCATTTACATGGCGAATGAATATAATCAAATGTATGTGCTGGCACGTTGACTACAGCATCATCATCACGATCAGCATGATCAGTTCATGCATGAACAAGCAGAGTGAGTCGTTCAGAAATTTATAGTCATCGAAATGCTCTTAACGTGCTCCTCTTACAAAAGTAGGTCTCCCCCTCAAATCTCGTATCAAGTGAAGGAAAATACATAAAATCGAGACATCCTCTGAGAACTACACATTTGAGCATTGCTACAGTATATTATTTTATAGTCACTGGAGAAGTGCCATTGAATGTGTTGTAATTGAACCTTAGTGTGTGTGACTGCTGTCTGAGAGGTCCTTATCGCAACGAGGAGAGAGAGAGAGAGGGGGGAGAGAGATAGGCAGTACATTTGGATACTAACACCAAGTTGAGAAATAATTCGAGGTTGTAACTGTGGAAAATGATAGGAATACAAGAGCAAATATCAAATATAAATTTGGGATGTGATGTGAGGCTGTACGTTTTGAATTGCTTTTTGATGCACCCAACTGACATGCTTATGGAGTGATTCAGGTACCAGCAAGCCCGCAAGGTGGTTTCATTATATGTATGTGTGTTGTACGTACGTACTAGTAAGAGAAATTAAAATGGTTGTAATGATTTTGAAACAGGATGTTTGCTTTGTTGTGTTCGCAGTTGTGGCTGATACTCTGGTTTTAATGAAAACG
Organism: Callyntrura guangdongensis; assembly: GCA_027744295.1. Classification (NCBI taxonomy): domain Eukaryota; kingdom Metazoa; phylum Arthropoda; class Collembola; order Entomobryomorpha; family Paronellidae; genus Callyntrura; species Callyntrura guangdongensis. The sequence goes on from JAHZNB010004336.1 coordinate 10,179, forward strand.
ATCAACATTCATGAAGAGTAGCGGGGAAAGTAATGAAAATTATCGTGTAATTCTGTTAGCAAATTAACATGTCGTCCAGCAAACATTCTACCACAATTCAATGTTTATTGTGCAATAATGGTAAAATGTGCGTGGATGTTACTAATATTAAGTGTACCTAAAACTTAGCCGCGGATCGCGTTGCGAAGAATAAATACGTACACATACGTACCTACTCATAGTGTACAAAGCCTAATGGGAAAAGTATACAAACTGTGCATCACGCAATTTGTCAAATACATAAAATGCTGTCACATAACCTTTCATATTATATGTCATTTCCATTTTCACAAATGAGTAATTAAAAGTAACCTTAAAGTAGAAGGCAAAGAGAAAATTATAAATAAATACCGTGCGGCCAAGATGATCCTTGTAGGGAATCCAGCGAGACAAAGAATCCCTCCAGTACTCCAGCTGAAACTGTTCCACAAATTCTCTTCCCAAGCCGTTTCCAAATCGTCCTTGCGTTTCAGTTTGGCTTATCCGATACTCGCCAGCAAAATCCAGTTCCAAATATTCTTTAACGCCATTCGAAATTTGACGCTGGGGACACCAGGCTCCGCCGTTTGTCTCCGTTCGGATTCTAATGTAATTGGCAAACAATGAAACAAGTTTAATTTTCATAACCTTCAGATATACATTTTTACATCAGTTTTAAGTTTGTACCTAATTTTACTAAACTTTACTAAGGATCAACCAAACGAATGCTGTTTTTAGCTTTTTCTTATAGACATCAGTCTGTGCCCGTGAAGAAAACAGCAATTCCAAAAAAGTTATTTTCATAAATAAAAACAGACAAGAAGCTTTTTAAAAAACAATAAATAAAATCCTGCTTTCCAAAATCGCGAAAATTGGGTCAGATTTTTTTGTAATATATTGCCACCCTTTCCAAACTACAAAGTTTACCAATAAAAACAACAGCTTTCGCCGACAGACCGGCAACATACGACAATAGCCAAAGAATTAATAGATGGCATATTTATGAAGTCAAGTAGTTCCAAAGTTCCAAATAAAACTCTCGTTTTCCACATCCTCCTCCATTCAAAAACACGAAATAAAACGTTGTCACAAAAATTCTTTCTCCGCGCTCTTCCACTGGAAACCGACAGATAAAGGAGCTCCCCTTTTAGATAAAGATTTTTGCCATTTAAAGATGCCTCCAGTGACGAGAACTTTCTACAGTGGCAAGTAGCACCATTGACACCCTCCATCATGCAGGTAATGGTAATAGTATTACACAAGTTTTTATCGTTGTTCCGATGAATGTTCTCTATACAATAACAATGACGATAGCTAACGTTTCTGTTCTTTTGTCATGTTTTCACAGACACATATATAGACATAGTCCATTGTACCTACCATTCACGATATCATATAGACATCTGCACAAAGTACTTTTTAAATATCGATTCCTCATAATAATATACAGCCTTGTACATTCATGATATATTCTGTGCAAAATTTGAAACTGTACCGTCGTAAACCCCAGAGAATTTTGTACCTTACACCATCATCATTGCCTTCCAGAACCGATAACTTTCATTTCCCGAAAAAGGTCATTCTCTCTTTTCTACCCCGTTTTCTATTCTCTCTTTCTTTAATGCAATATCCCAAAATCTTTTTTGACGTGCCCAATGGCACGTACATGCACATTACTACTTATTGACCGTGGTCATTTTCCATCGTACCAAGCGTCAGGCTGAGCACTTTTACAAAATAGTACTGATAGAATGACATGAAGGAATAAGCAAATATACTTTATCTAGCCAGCCGCTTTTGCGGCAAGAATGATGATACGGTTAAACTCTTTTTTTCTCTTTCTTTCCTTGGCTTTCTCGATTTAGCTGGTTTTATTCCCTCCTGTCATAGATGTACCTTGGTTCTTATATATGTACAACCAGCAGAGAAGAAACGTGAAAAATATTTTCATACGTGTGTACGTACGTACGTACTACTACAGACCATGAGCTCATTCTCTGCCGTTCATCCAGAGAAAAGAGCAAAAGAGTAGAGGAAAGGGGGTCATTGTGCCATATCATCATTTCATATCACCCCTTGCCAGACTCACAATCAACCAGTCAAGCTGAAGCATTCCTTTCTTTCATTCACTTTTCTTTGCTTACAAACATTTATACATACATACAAAATGCGTGTGCGGCTTGCTATCGCTGTAATACAAAGTTAGCATTCCTATTAACACGGCGAAATCTTGCTATTCTCAATTTTATAACAAAAGCTTAGAAGAATATGTCAGTCGAATAGGAAAGTACATATTGTTGTGCGAGCAGTCAAAGAAACTTCGATTTTCCACTCCTTCTCCCTTTCTCTTTTTCCTCCGTCATGGTATACACCTGTACATATGAAATCTCAATCTTCTCTATTTGGGAACAGTTCATTTGTTTCCTTCTCACTGTATGTCCCTGACTATATGTTCAACCACTTTTGGCTTTGCCTGTTTCCTGTTTTATCCTCTTTTGGCTGTCTCCACACAGTGTCATTGATGTTGATCGGTTGGGTGGTCACAACTCACGACTCCCACTATTTCGTATCGGCTATAAGCACACATCACACTTTTTTGTTCTGTAGGACGAATTTTGTTGTTAATACCACGCGAGAACGACTACCTTATAAGGACATACTATTAAATTACATGAGCTTATCGGTGGATGCAATCTATTGTTGTATTTTACTACGCAGTTCACTTTCGGTCGTAAAGTCAAGACAGACACCAACAACGGTCAATTTCCCGCAAAATCAAATCAGCAATTGTCACCATCACTGCAGGGAATCTGCACGGGAGGGACGGGAGATAGTGAGAAGTCCTTTTTATGTCCTTCATACAAAGTAAAAAGGTGCTATCAGAGCAGAACTAACGTGTTGAATGGAATGGGGCATTTTATGTATTGCGTCGTTGCAAAACTGATAAGTAAGTGGAAGGAAGCAGGCCGGGGAGAAGGAAACGTAATGTGAAAGCATTCATTATAAATATGTCGTGCAATATAGAACCGGCTATGCAAGACGGTGGGAGGGAGAAAGGCAGGAGATTCCAAGAAGAGTACCTTTGTCATAAAAAAGACCTTTCTTTCATCCTGCTGTCATTGTCATACTAGAACAACTGTGCAGCAAATAACACAGAGATTGGGGAGTGTAGTAGTGAGCGTAGGCGTTAGCAAAACTATACATTGTTTTGCAAAAGCGTTTTCGATTCGAAAATTGAACAGAAACTGTCGGAACAACCATACCACCCAGGTTTTTTTGCTTGCAACGATAGTGCTTTGTCTTGTCTATTTGTCTTATTCCCAGGCCCCGGCTGTATATCTTAATACCTACCTTGTGCTATTTCCGGCAACGTTCTACGAAATGAGCACGATCTTTCCTGAAAAGCGGTCTCGCTAAACAATGGAATTGCGTTTAATCTAGGTCAATGCCACTAGACATGGTCTAATGAGTTTATTGGTGACCACAAGCTCTCCAGATGCTCTTGTCTGGTGGTGTTACAGAAACAATACCAACTTGTGCATCGAAACCGTCTTTTATGAGAATGTATATAAAATATACTTATTAGGTACTAAAGAGCTTCTTTTGTACAGCCGAGTTGGCGAGAAGAGAACACTTAACTTTGATACGAAAATAAAATCAACAACTTTCTCGTGCACTTTTGGAAGACATTGCGAAGATAAGGCGAAGCATTTCATACAGTCTTTAATACGAACGCTACTTCACAACTCTCTGGTCTAATTTAAGTAACACACACGCCGGAGTCTCATGATAGAGAAAGTACATATCCCTACACGCCTTTACGTACATGTATAGGTAGACTTACGCAAAGGCAAAAAGAGTGATTTTGATTAAATCAATGATAACGAGATTATCATCATTACTTTAGGCACCGTAATAACTTTTGTAATAAAAATGTAATAGGCTTTTCTTTGTCTACTTTAAGAGGATGTATGAACGCGTAGGTATACGAGTAAAGTATGTCTCATCATAAACATGCAATAACACTCCGTTATCATCGTTATGTGTGTATGTCGAAAATTTAGTGGTGGTAGTGGTGTGTGTGGTGTACATGCGAAAAAAAAACACTTTTAAAGTTCCCCCAAACACTCATAACTCCTGGTCGGCTTTCGTTATTAGCACAAAACTTAGTTTAAGAGAGACTTAAATTGTAAATAAAGATTGTCAAGTGGAAGCAGACAGATGTTTTTGGCAACTGTTACGTTTTTCCTTTCTCCTCCTTTTTTGTTTATGTTGACGTCGTACATGGGAAAATGAAAGGAACAGACTAGCAAACAAGGGAAACACGTATACTGTGTATATTTACCTAATACACGTTTAAAAATCCAAAGAAAACTGGTACGTATATAAAAGGCCTGTTTTTCTCCCTCCAGAGTGTTGTTTTTTTTTCTTCAGAAGAATCATTTTCTCCGTTCAACCAACTTGTTCCTATCTTTCTTGAGGAAATGTAACCTTTCAGCTTGGCTTTGTATCTGTAGTAGTTTCAGTGGTATCGCTACAACCAGTCAAAAGAGCCCTGCTGCTATTGTTAACAAGTCAATGTGTAACGAAGAAGTTGAAGCAGGAACGGCAGCGAGAGGAAAGTGAAAAGCAACTTGGGAAAAAGTTTTTTTTTCTGCTTCTTTTTCTTTCAGTAAATTCGAGAATGAAAGGCTTAACACTTTTCTAAGCTAAGTTAATATGTTCAAATGTACGTTGTTAGTAGGTGGGTAGTAGTAGTTAGGTACTAGTTGGTTTTGTATAGTCGTGGTGGTGTGTGGTCTATTGAAGCAGGAATGTGTGCAGTGTGTGCACGATTTCTAGTTTGTGTGTATAAAGGCTGGTGAATAAAGACAATGGCTTGTCGTGCCGTGTGCAAAGCGTCGTTTCGTAAGGCTTTTCTCTTTGAGCTTTTTGACGTATGGATATGCTCTACTGGTTTTGTTATAATAACAATTTAATTCGATGATGAGATGAGGACGAAGAGCTACAGGAAGGGAGGAGAGATTCTTTGAATCTTACCCGCAAAATATGGGAGGCAAACATTCGTCTAAAAGATTTTAGGAATGAACGCCGTGCATAAATTATGAGAGTGGGAGAGGGAAACAATCTGAGAAAAATAAAGGATTTTGCAAGTTTTGATACTAATTAATGACTTTTGATGTTTTCCTTAGTTTCTTCAACAAAATTGCTACTTTGTGTACTTTTGTGGAAGCTTATCTTATAATACATCTGCCTATATAATGAACTTATATATGCACATATTATATAGAAACCTGTTTTGACTTTGTGGAGTGCATGGAAAAGTGTTACAACAACCGCCACTTTTGTATAAGCAGCATTGTGTAGAATCAAGTACGTAATGAACTAAAAAGTTTCCTGAAGTTGTGTATACTGTTGAATGGAACGAGGAACCAGCCAAATTAATCCACTCTCAAATAGGTCACTCTTAATAAGAGAAGAAAATATTAAATAGTTTGCAAACTTTTATTGAGAAATGTTCAGCAAAACTGGGCGAATGAGCAAGTCAGAAGAAAATCAACAATAAAGTTGCTTTTCACTCAAAAAGACTTTGCCATTTTGACAATAAATGGATATTCTATGGGTACTTGTACATACAATATACACCAATAAGCACAGATAGTGAGTCAATTTAATACAACCAAATCACTCACTCTCTCTCTCTTTCTCCGTAAAGCGATTACATTCATATCATTTGTTGTTTGTTGGCAAAATATATAGCTGTATATTTTCACCTATGACTCTTGTTACAAGTATAAAACGAATCGGTTATTTAATGGAAAGTAGCTAGTAGCTCGTTGTTCCGAGAGTTAACAAGAACAATGCCGACCTGGTAAAAAGCTAGG
>JAHZNB010004337.1:0-12472 GCA_027744295.1 Callyntrura guangdongensis
TGCGGGTATCCAAAATTTTGCAGGTACCATTAACAAGAGCTTTTAAAAGTACGGTAAAAGCAATTATCATTGAAATACCTTTTGTCAAGTTTTACCCGGTGCCAATTTTAATCCGCCGTTTTCCAGTTTTCCTTTATGGGCAAAAATAACGATAATAATACCAGTAGAGCCTCATAATTCACTCACTTTTTAGTAGGTAGCAGCATAGTCATTTGTTGAAGTTAATGATTTCCCAGAATTGAAATAAACCAGACTGTAATTGATTATTGTTCTGTGGTTGTCCCATACAACGGGGCACTTGTGTACCACCCAATCACACTCCTCCGTCTCAGGAATGTACAAGGATAACGTGACAAATCCCAATAAAATGAAGGCTGGTATGGAGAGAGTGGTAACTTTTTAAAGTGGCCGAATTCACAAGAAAGTTTGACGCGCACACACATACATTCCCAAAAAAACATAAAGCTGTGATAGGAGAACCTTTTCATATTTTGCAATTTGCAATAATATTTTTTTCTCCCGTTTTGGAAATATTTAATGTATGTCATTTTGTTGTTTGTTACGAAAAGTCCCATTTTACTTATTATTATTGCCATGAAAAGGGCGACATTAAATACCCACCCACTTCTTGTTGACTTTTTTCCAAAGTGACGTCCTTCCTTTTGTTGTTCTCCTCATAAAAAATATTATGTGCATGTAGGCATGTCTACGATACCAACCTAGCAAAATCCCTATCGCGCGATGTCATAAGAAAAAAAAACACGCCGAAAATACTAATAAAAGTAACTTTACAACTTGTTTATCGATCTGACGAAGAAAGGGAAAAAATGCAACGAAGAGCAGTAGAAATTGCGATAAGAGTTATGAAACATCAAAAGTATGAAAAGAACAAGCACTATTATGGCGGACGGACGAGCATAAAAAAATGGGTAAAGACCGGCGCTCGTCCAATAAACCAGCCGACCTGCATCAAAAACATTTTTATGATTATGAGAAAAACAATCATAAAATTTTTCTTGTTCTTTCTCTTTCTCCGTGTTATTCTCTACTGGTGGTGTGGTTCGTTGGTTGTTGCTCGAGCAGACGACAAAGCGCGTGCAAAATTTGTACCTATTTGTAAATAATATGAAATGTATTTTCAGCAGTAGCGTTGATGTTAGTTGGTAGTTGAATGAAGAATAACGAGCAAAATAAGACTGTCGCTGGCCGTTCAAAGAGGAAAAACTCTTGTAAAGTGCCATTTTACATGCAAGCAAATCCAAGCAAGCAAGAAGGTATCACACGTAATAAGTTGCAGGGAAGAGCAGAAATAGGTGCAAGAGAGGGAGAGAGATAAACTGAGGCACTGATGTGAGTTTTGGGTATTGCACAACAGTTTAGACCAAACTTTTTCTAACCTGATTTAGTTGACGTATTCCGGTTAGCTGCTGCGCCTATTGCACTCCCGTTTCCTGTGGAAGAGCTGGAGTTAGTGGCGGTATTGTTGGATGTAGAGGAGCCTCCCGAGTCACCAGCTGTTCCGCTTGCCCCACCCTGTGTGGACGAGGATGACGAAGCGTTGACAAGAGAGGAGGTATTGCTGTATGAGTTTGCTTTGCCACCTGAAGGTGATGATGAGTCGACACCTGGTAAAAACAAGGGAGGGAACGGTTAATTTAGCAGAGGGAAAATGATAAAACTTACATTTCTTATGCTTTTTCAATTTCAAAGATAACTTATTATTGGAGAAGTATATATGGTCACAATATTGGACAACGAAAATTTTCTAGGCAAATCATGTCTTCCAGAAAATGTTTGCATTTTACATCTTTATTTGTTACTTATTAGAATTCATGAATTGATGAAACAACTGCCGTCTTATGTAATATGTAATATATTTTTAACATCCGTAGAAAAATTGCATGCAAACTATTGTGGTCAAAAACATAATTACATCCGCAAGACCGTGATTGTTGGTATGGTCTGTAAACCGCATCCTCAACCTGTCCTTTAGATTTCTTTTATATCTAATTTTTTGCAATCTGAAAGTGATATTTTTCCGGGATTTCTGGATGCGTCATTAAATTTTAGTGACAGAATCAAATTTATGTAATTAAATCAGATATTACTCCTATCGACTTATTCAAACCGTGTGCCAGAATTTATGAGCTAAAATCCATTACTAGTACAATACACAGCATTGTAATTGTCAGTAATTTTCGTGTCATAATGGATCGCAAAATGAGTCGTCTGTTTGGATAATAATTGGCGTCAACAGTATTCATATGCTGTGTACAAAGTATGGCTTTTATAATAACGATCCAGGTACAGCTGGTAGTCACCAGTCACCACTTAATGTGTACGTAACGTATATAAAATGTGCCATTTGTAACTCAACGCATCACTTACCTAAAGATTGAAGACTAGACGAGGAGGATAGACTCGATTTAGAGGAACGCAAGCCCAGACCTACATAACAAAATGATTAGAATTTTTAACCGTGCACAAAAATCACTTTACAACCTCGTTTTACACGACAAGACTTTTGTTTGGCAAAACTTTTTTTAAATGATCTACAGACCTACATAACAAAATGATTAGAATTTTTAACCGTGCACAAAAATCACTTTACAACCTCGTTTTACACGACAAGACTTTTGTTTGGCAAAACTTTTTAGTTTTTTAAATGATCTGAATTCTCGATGAGAAATTAGATGCTGTCTACCGATAAAAAAATGATTGTTAATGATGGTTTATGAAGATAACATTTTATGTGGTGCATTTATACAGGGTACTGTAAGAGCACAGTAATCACTTGCACCCTATCATGAACCTTGTTCTTACTTCACATTATGCAATTTTATATAACAAATGCTTGTATACTTGATACGTGGTTTTGTATAAGATATTTACAGGCTGGGTTTAACATGATCGGTAAAATTTGTAAAGCAGGAAAAGGTTTTTTTTTGTGGCTGACTCACTCGCTCCAACCAATTTGTTATTATTATTTTTAAACTAAAACGAATTGACTAATAGCCTCAATCTCGTGACGACGGTGGTGGTGCGGCCATGGCTGCAGGTTACAACAATATGTGAGAGCCAATTAGCCCAGGTTACTTTTATTCGGGAAGAGATTGCATACGTATACCGTATATAACCTCATTAAACTGCATGCATGTGTGTTTCATCTTCAATTTTATGACATACACGAGACAACGATTCTAATGGATCATCGTCATTAAAATTGAGTGAAATTTAGATACACTTTTATTTATTGTTCCCTCAACTACGGTCTTGCTGCAACCTGACAGATACCAGTTAAGCTTACTACCTGACGGCAGAGAGCAACCTTTTGTGGTGTAACCTTACCTTCGTTGTCATAAAGTGAAAGGAAGGGTAACATGAACAAAATATTTTGGTAACCAAACGAGGAAAAAACAAGAAGTATAACCATGACAAGACATTTCTGAAAGTGCCGAATAGGCAACGGTGGTAGGAGCTTGATGGACCTTCTTACACATCCATATGCCACAACGACGACACATGGGAACACCAGTTAAGTCAAGGGATCATTTTATTTTTTGATGAAAATACACAGGCATCGTCACTGTGTGTGTGTGTACGAGAGTGGTGGTGCGTATGTTTGTGCATGTACAGTCGGCTGTTTTTTGCTTTCCCCTACGAGCCTTTCAAAACTTTATTATTCACTTATTATTTCGCGTGATGAGCCTCAATTATGTGATCCGATCATCAAATCGTCGTATCATAAGGATCAGCCACAGATCAGACAGTCAATCAAACGTTATCAGCAATCGTACATCAACAGTACAAAATAGGTAAATAAGTTTAAATGGAATCTGATCTAACATTATGAGCTTTTACTTTTACGAGGGTAATCCTTGTTTTTACTTTCTTACTATGTAAAAAGAAGACTTTAAACCACACCACAGGGTGAAAAATACCCCTAAAAGAATAATGGCCACTGAATTTGTATTGTAACAACTTCAACGTTGTAAATTTAAATAATAATTTCATAACAGATATATTGGCCAAAGATCCACTTGGTCCTAATGGACAAGAACATAAACCGAAAGAGTCTGAGCTGATACATGATTTGCTGCAGTTAAATTAAATCAGCAATACATGGTATTTTTGGAATGGTACATATAAATTTTTTAAATTGTAAAATTGTTTATTACCACAAAGTATATATTGCCATTGCAAATGTATTTCAAAAGAAAAGCGACATTTTTAAAGTTTGGCATCGGTATGTAATACAATTATGTCGGGAAAATTCTGAAGCAGATACGAACACCGATGACACAAACCATATTTTCTTGGGTTTCCTCTGAATATATTCGCTTGTGTTGACCCAACAAGGACAAAAATCGTATCATCATTATTTTTATTACCATTCTCCTCTTCATATACCGTAACTGGAATGATTTGTATGTACATATATACGCACTATAAAGTTCGGACTCAACTTTACTATTTACAAATAGATTTGTCTCTATATACAATCTATACCTATACAACCTCAATTCACTCCATATACTATCATCCTACATTTTCCCACAAAACTTCCCCCTTCTACAACTGTTCTGTTGACTTTTGCTTCACGCGAAACCAAAACCCTTACTTTTCTATTTTCTCTCTCTCTCTCTCTGTATGTGTTTACTTTTGATCTGGTGGTGATCGTGACGTTAGGTTAGTATATGACATTTCTCATCATATCGTCGTTCTCCCTTCTGCTTCTCTCACCCGCCGACCTACACACTCTCATTCACTACTCTCGTGTGGCATCCATTTATTCACTCATTGTCCATACGGTTCATTTCATTTTAGGGTTACAAAACACATTTACGTATGACAACTATCATCACGGTGGTGGCAATGGTGGTAGTGGTGGCGGAACGCGTTCCCTCAAGAAAATATGAGAGAACAACAGTGATAATGATTTTACCAGAAAGATGATGATGATAATGATGAGTTACGTCGTTTGACAAGTGTGTGAGTGTGCTGATAGCGGTGAGATGCGGTCGTGGTTATTGACTGAAGAACTCACACAAAGACAAACTTGCTCTGTGTGTTTGGGTGTGTGTAAAATGAAAATTATTTACTTAGAGAGAGCGAGAGAGATGGCGACATATAGTAAAGTTCAAACAAAATGTAATTTCGGAAGATTCCCTTGTATCAACTATGACTTGTACTTCATTCATCTATTAGTTTGTTTGCTTTATCCTCCTCCGCCAGATCCAGCTAAAAAAAATGATGAATCAGCTCAGGGAATAATAACAACAACCTTTCACGGGGAGTAAGCATAGTAAGCAAGCAGTAAACACGGGAGAGAGTACCCCGCGTTTTGTATTCACGGGAGCATGTATTATGCTTCATTATCGAGATCAAAACTTCTTTCTACCTTTAAAAGCTCCTTGCCACGGGCTATTTATCATTATTATCAACTGTACTGTTGTATATACCATATAGCGACAGGCAAGCCCATTTACATTATATGAGGATAACAATAAAAGTATAAACAACGTTTTGCTTTATTTCCGTTTTTTAACCAAATCATTTCACTTCCAGTGTATCACTCTCGTATAACTGTATCGCACATTATGAACTTCCATTCTCTTTAGAGAATCCCACCATCAATGTAAAATGCGTTCCAAGCAGTTACAAGTCATAGTAACTGGAGACTGGAGTTATTTTAGCTGGATCATCATCATCACCTAAGTGGCAGTCAATCCTCATCACATCACTATCACCCACCATCCGCCTAGAGGCAACAAATACCAATGACAGTACCATGGTTGGTATTGGTATTTGTGGTATGTGCGAAGTGCAAAGCTAAAATATAGCTTTTAAGTTATTAGCTGGTGGTTGTTATAGCCTCAGAGAAATAAACAAAAATCTCCTGGCTAGTTAACTAGAATGCCATGATGACTCCCTTTTTTACTCGTTATTATTATTAAAAATGTTCATTGTTACTCCAAATACTTGTGAGTTTGGTTTCCCTGTTTGGAAACCAGTCCGTGGGGATATCTTAAAGCAAATTTGTGAATAATAACAAAGTCAGGATTTTAATATAAGAATACGCTTTGTAGGTGGCTACAAACAATGATACACGTATGCTACATAGAGCCTTTGGAGATGGCTACTTAACAAGCTTGCTGACTCCTGACTACAGACGCTGCTTAGTATTACGTATGTAATGTCGCCGCTTTTATATTCCGTGTGTATATGTGTGCGCGCCGTGCGCCGCTCCACTGCCACGGTTATTATTCTGGATGCAAACATTAGCTCAAATTGAGCTTCCCTGGGGAGACTCCGGCCACCAGCTGAGAATATGGTGATATGACGCGTGAGGGTAGCATATTGTTACAGAAAGACGGAGAGAGCGAGAGAGATCATTTGAAAGGCAAAAGTAAAGTTAGCCGAGCAATGAAAGGCGTTGGTGTATGACCGAGAACGAGGCGCTTTTTACGTTCACACAAAAATCCAAATGGAATGAGGCAGACAGCACACCATCATATAATATTCTGAAAATAACGGAGAATAAAAAGAGAATGAATGAAATGTAAGTGCGAATGCAGTGCAGAGGATGTCCTAAGCACCGCGAGCGAATTTGAATTTGGGCTAAACTAATGTCCTTCTTGTGATTTCTTTGCAGTAGTGTTTTCTTTATTGTAAAAATCTAAAGCATGCATTCCATAAGACGAATATTTGTAGCCGTTTTCTTCCGGTTGTCCGTCCCTCGTCAAGTTAAATACGCAGTGATTAATAGCTTTTTTCCAGCGTGAGATACAAAAATTAGCCAAGTCATTCCCCCGAGGGAAAATGAAAACGAAAGACATGCTTCACAGAGTTCTATCGCGTTTACGGGTGGGCGCATCAGTTACTGCAAAGATGCCAAAAGAATTATTTCTGCATGCTTGGAGATGGTGCGTTTTCTGGACGATGAAGAATGGAAGTTACGTTATCATGCCGTTGAGTAAGGTTTCCACTTAAGTGAATGATAAATGATGTCGCTCATGTGCAATCTCTCGAAAACATTATCTTACTCACCCGAACTGCTGTTGTTATTGCTGCTACTGGAACTTCGATGTTTAGAATGATGATGATGGTGATGATGCTCGGAGGATGACACAGGTGACGTGGAAGTATCCAAACTCCCCAACCGATCATCCGGTGACAGGGATAGGGGATGGATGTGGGCTGCCTGCAAAAGTCCTCCACCCCCTCCGCCTCCTCCTCCCGCATTAGTATGGCTCTGGTGTATCGACGAATGACTCTGGTGATGATGGTGACTACCGCCGCCGTGATGACTGCTGCTGCTATGGGGCGAATGCTGATGATGATGGTGGGGGTGATGATGGTGATGTGTCAAATGGTTCAGATCAACAAGCAGGGCATGTTCGACCACTCCTCGCATTGCTGCCACGGAGGATGAGCCGTTGTTAGTGGTACCGTTATTGTTGCTATTACTACTCTGTCCTGCGACGGAGGAGGAAGAGGAGCCCCCTCCGCTACTACTACCGTTTGCACTGTTGCTACTACTGCTGCTATTAGCGGCTGCGGTGTTGGCATTTCCTGGGTTACTGCCGCTACTGTTTGTTAATGGGGTACCTGTACCGGCACCGCTGAAATTGACACCCATTCCCATCCCCGCAACACCCATTCCAGGCAGGGCACTGAAACTCGCACTAAAATAATTTCGGCTTGTTTCTCTTGCCTCGGCATTCAAAACTGCTTTGGCTTTCTCTACCGACTGCTTCAGCTGCTCAAAGGTGGACATGCCGGTGCAACCGGAGAGTGGGGGGAGACGGTATGTGCAACCGGATGTCCAGTCGTTACCGTTACACTCCTCTGTTTTTATTCCAAACGGATTCATTGCTGATACAAAGGAAAAAGAAGAAAAATCATGTATTTATTACATTTCCCATTTGGAACGCAGTTCACTGGCCTAATTAATAATTTCTTAATTTTAAAATCAAATCTTGTCACTGTCACCCGTGACATGTGTCTAGTACGCGGGGTCTCCGTTCCTTTCTCCCGCCTTTTTCTCAGACGATTATTACAAGGAATAAATGAGGTTAAAAGTCTGGTACATACATATTTACTCTGTACATGTTTAATACATACATTATGCAATATAAGCTATTATAGTGAAAACATTTTTCTAGTCACGTAAAGGTGCCTCGTTGTTGACGTACCAACACTTGAGGACATAGATCCGGTGACCCCTGTCATTCCACCTCCACTGGACATCCGCTTCAAGTCCAGAGCTGTCTGATAGGAGCACGATGTGTCATACATTTGAAGTGTGTTCCCCGTCGCTGCTACCATCGCACTGGCCGTCGACATCCCATCCGTTGTCGAACGCCCTGACGAGGAGTCGAGTGAACTAGTCAAAATGTGCAAGTAGTAGTCGTTCGTCGTCGTCCTGTAGCCGGGTATGAGAAAACTGTTATTTCTTCAAAAAATGACAATTTTCCTTGACAACCCTCTCTTGTCTTCAGTTCAGTTTTCTCTAGCCTCTCCTCAAAAACACTGTTCCTTTGTTACAAGACTATCTCGGTTCTCACGTTGCCCCAGAAAAACTTTCCGTTGTCGCCTTCCTTCCTCGACTTTGCACCCTGCTTACTAGGAAAAGAAACGAACGCGAACGATCACACTTCATTTTCTTCAATGCACAACATAACTTTGCCGTTTTATTATTATTCCAAAGACATCTCGCCTTGCCCTTTTATTTTAATCAACTCTTCTCAAGGGAAAAAGATTTGTTGGACGATGACATGCATCCGTTGATGAAAAATACCCTAATAAAGTACAAAAACAATGCTGATAAGTTAAAATAAAGTGCTACATAACGCTTGTTTCTCTCTCTCTCTCTCATACGCACACACTGCTCATTTCCATTTAAAGTTGCTGTTCAGGGAAATGTGGGGGATTATCATTAGTATGCATAATGTATGGGCGTCTTATCTAAAACAGGATCTAAACTTGCCCAACAACAAGCGGGCAGGGAGAGCGAGAAAAGGAAAAAGATATTCTTGATCAAAATTTAACCTTCCATAACACAAAAAAACGGATAATACTTTTCGTTTACATGCACAATGTTCATGTATATGCGCAACTTACACAACATCAACAGCACCCAACTTAACTCTCCATTTTATACCGGTGCTTTCCAGCTCTATTTGTGCTACACACACAGTGCCCTTGTTGTTATTCTTTACTGTTTTTGTCTAAATAGCAAACCCATTACCATCTCTGCTGCTTTGTTGCCCAGCTACCTATATACTTACCTACCTGCCATTTATTTCAGCGGTGCAATTTGTCCCTATCATGAGTACAAGCCATAACGTTCACTAGAAACTCTAATAATCAGCATAAAAGAGAGAAAAAGAAGGGGATTCTGGCTTAGCTAGCTACCTACATGACTGTGTGCGTGCGTGCACTACCGCTACCAAAAACAGAGCACCTCATTCTGATTCCATTAACGTTTTATGTCTTGCTTGTGCGCCCCCTTTTCTCTGGTTATTTTGGTGTAAAAGCTCAGCTTACAGGATTTGCTGCTCGTTTTTTTCTCTGTTGGTGTTTTTTTTTGTTGTTGGACAAAGTGTGGTGGTGGTGGTGGTAGAGGAGGAGCGGGGTTTCGTGTGGAATTGACACGAAAAAGTGGCAACATGCGGGAATCTTTCCCTTTCTTCTTTTTAAACAAACTCTTAGAACGAGAGAGAAAGAGTTCACTTATGGTTAATGGGAGGAGGATGATGATGATGACGTGTACACACACAAGAAAATGCCGTTGCTCTCTCCAGAAAGACTCGTTTAGCTTTTATGGCCGTTTAAACTTGGAATACTTAAAATGTATTTGTATTTAATAACTGTTTAAGGCGCATTTGCCACATTTGGAGAAGGCGGCCGGTGAAAGAGGAAAAGTGACACTCAAAAAGGTTGGTAGTAAATCAAAAACTAACGCGGTACTTTGACCTGAATCTTGAACATTGTGACTTTAACAGCAAGTTTGGTGGTGATTCACAAAACAAAGAAACTGAAACAATATTTTTCTTCCTGGACGCAGTTTTTATCCCGTAATTTTTTCCCGACCGCCTGTCAATTTTATTGTACAAAATTTACGAATAACCTATGATTCATTATTTATGGCAAAACCGTTACAAAATTTATCATTATAATTTTTTTGTGTGCAGTACCAAAAGCAGTAGCAGCCCGCTGAATGAAAACTAGTCAAAAGCAATTACTTTCCGTTATTATAAAGGGTTATTTTCTTCCATTGTAATCATATTTACGGTCAAAGCAAGGGACTGCCTAGCAAATACTAGTTTCTTGTCGCTAAAATTTTATTTTATTACTAGACTCTGACCATCCCGTACCACACTTATAACTTGAGTGCGCGCTATTTCAGAAGATGAAAGGTAATTAGTAGGTAGATACATACACACGGTACTTATCCGAAAGGGTCGCATAGCTTTGTACACACCCATACCGTAAAAAATACAAAATGCACGTTGCACAAAAAATATAAAATCAAAACTGGCTATAAATGGCGGGTAGCGTACAATACAGTAACTACTGACTAGTTGTAGCAGGGCAGAAAATTACTTAGATTATTTATTGTGCACAGCACAACCAACTCGAAACTACCGTTTTTAAAGGGTAAACATCAACTGTCCCTCTGTTATTTGCTGCCATAAAAAGCAATAAAATTTGAGTGCTGGTGCCAATGCTGTTTGAAGTCAAAACAGGTTATTAGGTATTATGAAAACAATTCAACAACGACATACACTCAACAAGCGTAATTTTGATGAAGCCTAACTATGAACTTATGAACTCACACAATGTGGAGTCAGTTAAGTTTCAGAGAGGTTCTACTTGAACTCGTACAAGCAGTCTTTTTTTACATTTGAAATAAAACGTGGTTGCCACTGAAAATGCAGGTGTAAATATTTTCATTCATGTATAAAGTGAGTGGGTAACGGAGAAAAGTTTTATGAGAAGTTTTATGTTCAATTACAAAACCTTTCCCCCAGCAACTTGATGCATGTCAGGAGGTAACGCGTAAACCACCGGGCAGGAAAAGTGGTAAAAGTAGGCTAACTGCTTTTCAATAACAAACAAGAGCAAATAACATCTTCCTAAGAAATAACAAGACAGTTGGGCTGTGGTATATAACTGAATGAATGAAATGATTATACTGTACTGTAGTTTTATGAATATATATGGAAAGAGAGCGCGAGAACAGAAAAAGGACGGTAGCCTTCCGATAGGATTTCCTGCTTTCTTCCTGTCCCAATGTGCCTACCCAAATGCATGCATTCTCTGAAAAAGGTATGGAGCTCCTTCTCCTTTCCTCTCTCTCTCTCTCTGTCTGTTAAAAACAACTTTTGTATAGGCTTTGATGACATACGCATCAGCATACCCTGATTTTTTCCAATTTCTTTTTACATAAAATATTCCTTCAGTTCAAATTGACAATGTCCAAAAAACAGCATTTAAGCTGGCATAAGAAAATACAAAAGTTGCTACTATTCCAATGAAAATGTGTAAATTTTTCCATCGTTTTGACTTTTACGTAAATAACAGATCTGATTTATCTCTCACGTGTTTTATATTTCATACTAGAAATATATAGAAGATGTCAAGAAAAGTAAATTTTAAGACTCTTTCCATTTCTCAGTTGAACTATGACTAAAATACGTGTATGTACTTAAGTCAATGAGGAGGTAGAGGTGGTAGTAGTGCACACAAATATGTGAATGTTATTAAGTTATGGTATGTTTTTGTTCATGTGGAAATTGTTCGTCTGTTGCATGTGTGTATGCACACAAGGGCGTAGCAAAGGAAATACAGGAGAGAGAAAAAAAAGAAAAGAAAAATGCTGTTCAAATTATATCGTCATCCTCATCGTCGTGGCGATGATGATGGCAATCATTGATATTAGGCATCTAGCTTTCCTGTTCGGAAGGTTTGCGCTTCCGCTAACATGGGAATTTGGTGCGGCGTCCACGGAAATAGCCGTCGGGTTAAACAGCACGCACTCAAAGAGTTATTTTCTTCTCGCGCCTGTTCTCTCTCTCTCGTCTTGACTTTCTCTACGAGGCAAGTTTTAAAACATATGTAGTGTTTACCTTGGTCGTACTCACCTACATTTTGTCCGGATATTCAATGACTGGAACTGCAACCTGAACTAAGCTACTAGTAAATCTTGCATTCTTTATGTTCCCTTAAATTGTAAATGCCGACAATGTGTATACCTACCTATAAATTATAAATATACTTGCACTTCAACGAGCATACAAATATGTGGATGCCTGCACTTCGCATTTAATTAATTGTGAAATTTTTTGCTTTTTTAAACACGTCGCAATGCTTATTAATTTTAATTTTTAGGAATTTTACAACATCTAAACGTGCATATGAACGTGTCTTTTGTTATGTGTGTGTTTACACGTATGCATGCGTT
>JAHZNB010004338.1:0-10929 GCA_027744295.1 Callyntrura guangdongensis
GTCCTGAGTATTTGTATTGTAACTAGAACTAATTGTACTTGAATGTGAAGCTATGCACATAATATTACTTGTCACTTACACGTGGCTCAAAACTGAAACGTGGTACCTACGTATTCTTAGAAAGTTGAAAGTTAAGGTAAGGTGTGATGATAATGGAACTGTCTATTGTGTATGTGATTAAATTTCAGTAATAATTTATAATGCTTGCCAAAATATCTACATGAATAATGGTATAATATGGAGGAATTCAATGAATAGAAAATGGGGACATGAATGAGCGTTGTTTTGTACGGACAAACCCTTATTTAAGAAATTGTACACATCAGCGTAAGAAATTGTACACGCCGCAATCGCCGCATGGTCTTTAGTTTTCAATACTTTGGTTGGGGCGCCAGTGTCGATATATAGGTACATGGGTCTGGCTCTGACTTTTTAATTGTACCCATAAGTACGCAATTAATGGTTATATGATTATATGCGTATTTGTAATAAAAAATATGAAACCTGAATCAGATTAATTACCTCTACCGGAATTATTAAAAGATGTTGAAAGGGTATAAACGGCCTGAAAAGGGGATGGAACGGAAAAAATATGGAAACATATTGAAAAGTCATCTATTCCCGTGGACGTTTTTTAGGATAATTACATATATGACGATTCCCTATATGTACTAGTATTAGATATATGATTATTTTAAGGAATATTACGAGATATAAGCTACTTAAAATAAAAAATATGAAACCTGAATCAGATTAATTACCTCTACCGGAATTATTAAAAGATGTTGAAACGGTAAAAACGGCCTGAAAAGGGGATGGAACGGAAAAAATATGGAAACATATTGAAAAATCATCTATTCCCGTGGACGTTTTTTAGGATAATTACATATATGACGATTCCCTATATGTACTAGTATTAGATATATGATTTTTTTAAGGAATATTACGAGATATAAGCTACTTACGTACCTGGGAAAATTTAAGAACAATTTCTCGGAATGATGACAGATCCTGGTTTCGATTTTTGCCGCTGAGAAGATTCACGTAGTTATTTATTCAAGATGGACTTTCCAGAATATGCTGGGTTCACAAATTTGCTTTTCTAACAGGGATACTTCAACGTTCAAAAATTTGAATAAAAAAAAGTTTTAAAACAGTTCCAAACTTGATGATGGTGTACGAAAGAAAATCAAAGGGATAAGTTTAAGCACAAGTGAAATCTTTGATTGCGAACTTTTTACGAGCAGTACAAAGAAAGTAAAAGCTGAGAATGAGAGCTAGCTCCAACCAGGCATGGACTATTTATTGATTTTTAAACTTGTTGAAGGAGAGTAAGAGCGATGTAGATGGGTTGACGAAAAACAATGGAGACTAGTTTAATAGGCTCACAGAGTACAATACTCCTCACAATTAAACCTTAAAAATGTCCATTGTCTGTCACGCACCACTTTTTCCTGAGAATTTCTCTTTGAGAAGGTTGACGTCAGTTTGAAACAACAGCGGTACCTCGCGAGTCACGACAGTATTCAAAGGTGCAAAGATATCAATGAAGAAGGATGGATATGATGTTGGATTGGAATATTGAACAAAAACAGAGTCAATCCAAAATACAAATGCATTTCATTGATGGGACCATCCATTAAAACGTAACTTACTTCTATTGGGATAGGGCGGGGCTTTGATTTAATTGGTGTAGTTTTCATTCGCCGCCGTTAAATGTTTTAAGTGTGACAAATCCACAATCCACAATTACATTTCACAGGTTATGTATACGTAAAAGAATGAAGGACTCTGAAGGAGGCATATTTTAATGAATTTACTTATTGGTAAATTAAGAACAATTGAATAGAATACTTTTTTGTTTCTTCACTTGTATATATCGTTACCAGAAATTGCATATTAATTTATTTTATTTTATAAATTCCGACAGCAGTAAGAATAAAAGTACACAAAATAAAAATGGTATTCATATTATCACGTTATAACCTAGTTTCTAGTTTATGGCACAGAGAAAAGAAGTGTTAAAAAACGATTGCAAATTAAATAAAATTGCTTTTATCGAGGTCATGCATTTATAAACTCAAAGACTCACCAAACCAGTGATTTAACACAATGATCTTGAAAAAATTAAATTAAATACTAAAAATACTCATTTAAAATTCATAATAAATTATAATAACAGATCCGCTTAGGTAATTATCTATATTTACAGAAGTTTCAACGATTAAAACGATTAAGAATACAAATAGTTTATGTTAAGCTTTTCAAAACTTGGAATACGCTAAAACATAAATGTATTTTTTTTAATCTGTAAATACGATCAATATTTATAACTCGTCTAAAATTTCGGTAAACCGATATTCTTGACTGTCCGGTTCACAAGTCGTCGTCTCCTGAACATTTTGTGTTGAGCTTTGCTCTTTCCTTTCTTTAAGCTTCAAAACCTCATTTGTGGTAACATTGGCATTACTAATGGGTTCAACTGGATTTCTACTTGTTGATTCATTTCTCCTGTTACCTCTTGCCCTTTCCCCTGCGTTTAAATCAGCTTGTGGGGGCGTCCTTTTTGAAGATGAATCACGGGAATTATTATTATTATTTGAAGTTTTATCATCCTCTTGCCTGACACCTGTAAGAATGGTCTCCTCCTGGTCTTCATCATATTCAGTTATGTCCATCAATCGACGTTCTGGTGAGCGAATTTGAACATGGGAGTCGGAGTCAGTTGCTACAGCAGTATTACTATCTGCCTCTGTGTTTTGAACATTTTCGTTTGAAACGAAAGCAGTGATATCTTCGTAATAATTTACCACATGTAGCGATAAATGGCCAATACTGTGTTTATCTACGGTCAATTGGGAGTTGCTGAACCATTTATACGGCAAGGACACATCCTGAAAATTTCTCCATAGTTCACTTTCTTCCGAACAACGTTGTACTAGTTTGCATCTCTCCTCAGAAATACTCTCTCGGTGAAAAATTAACACAGATAGAGTGTCTGTGTTAGTTTGAGGCCTTAACAATATTTCTCCAAAAATCTGGTATTCCCCGTCAATCCATGGTTCTGGATAAGCACTTCGGTATGCACCCCACAGCATCACAGTAGTTTTTACAGCATCGTCGCGAAATCTCCGAATCATCTCGTTTGCAAGAGATTTACATTCCGGAAACACGACAAGATCCCAAACTTTCGGCTTGGAATAGATTCTGCTATAGCCCATGTTTCCTGTGGGGGTTTCTTGAACACGGAGACAAAGATGGGAACCACACAGACGAAAACTGTCGTCAATTATGTCCAACTACATAATTGTAACAGCACAGCATCGTTAGAAATTCTTTTCCTTTGAACGTCCTTCATTGTTCATTATATTTATAATTTTCTAATTACCAGAATAAAAGATCGCCTCCAGTCCATCAGATTAATCCCGGGCCAGCTCTGATTTTCGTCTTGAATACACGTCGACAACAATTTCCCCAGGGATAGGGTGCTATAAAGCTTGTTAATCATTTCCTCATGAAGTACAAACTCTTTCAAAACATTACAGTCCCACAACACACAAGCAAACCACATATATTTGCTGTCAACTTCCTTTCCCCAAGGAGATCCACCACATTGTTGAGAATACGGTAGTGATGGGGTCTTATTAAACAAGGTGTTGATTTGATTTCCCGATTCGCTTACCAAAGCTTCAAAGTCACAAAGGCTCGATTGTTCCTGTTGTTCTTTCATCCCCTGTTTTTTTGCTTCCGATAACTGTTTTTTTGCTGGAGCCATTCCGCTTTTCTTTTGTGGGAGGTCCCTGTCCCGATCTAAAACCATTTTTACCTAACTGATAGCTATACACAGAGAAATGACAAGTAGTGGTACAAACGCTTACATTAAGTTATATTTTCTAGTTCACGGGGGAGGGCGAGTTTTATTATTATCACTGCTTCAAATTAAAAGTTGCCAAAAGACACAGTACATTTGAGTACAGTACATATATAAATTTGTAAAATTAGAAAGAGCACTTTTAAAAGGTAAAAATGACAGCTCACAAATTAAATTTAGGATTTAAAAATTAACATGTAGATATCACAAATCAATAAAATGATTATGAAGGATTCTACACGATCCTTTTACAGCACTAACTACAATTTCATTCAGGGATGACTTTTGTTTTGACTAGATTCACAATTACAAACGATTAGGCTTTTCCTAAGGAATAACTCATCATCTATAATGCATACATACATCTACATGCAATGCATGCATACACAATCATATTAAATCAACGGCAATTAAAAATTAGTCGGAATTGCAGATCACTCCTGAGTACTATACACATTTTTGACATTGAACAGTTCTACATAGAATAATAGAACAATTAACATTAACTTGTCAGTTCAGTAATATGCAGAATGCTGTCAGGTTCAGCAGGAGCAGAGCAGAATGAGTAGGTAAATTGGGACAAAATACTAAAACTAGTACCATTACTATTACTCAAGATGATTGGAACTAAGGCTTAGTTACTAAGCTACCTATTCAATTTCGTTTTATATACCCACCTTGCTATTACTTTTAAAAAATCACTACAAACTGCAATAGCAGCTGAGTTTGTTTTTGTTTTTATTCGGCTTCGTTTCAAAGCTATCTCACTCCCGACACGACTGGCAAACTCACGACAGAAAGCTTTTCTTTATCTTTATCCCCCTTGGACAGAAAGTGTGCTAGAACACTAGAACAGCGTATCATCGGCTAAAGATGTTTTGTTTAAATACATACAATTTACATACATACTTATTTACTTTTACAATTACAATAGAGCAACAACAGCTAGAAGTAGTAGCACACAGTCACACAGCCTGTCTGTGCACAGGCACGCACAGCGGCAGGCAGCACATAATAAACCGGCTGAATTGCAGAGGTACCTTTATGCCTCCTGAGCAGGTTAATTTTTCACCCCGGGAGGGGAGGGGGGTGTTGCGTGGAGGTTGACCAAACTTACTGAAATTACATCCCATTGCCATAGAATATATTAGTCTTGAGACGTGATTAGAGGTCAAAACTTTTGCTTATCTCCGCGTATCTTGTTTTGTTATTGAGTAGAACAATTGCGTATGTATCGTATGTATGACCGACAAATTTTAACAAGTAAATAAATTCGAATATGAATCTGAATTGTTTCTCTAGCTTCTCAAGTCGTCTTGAGGAGGTACCTCCTCCTAGGTACCTCCTAGGTACCTCCTAGAACCTACCTAGGTAGAACGAGAAGTTAAGGAGGGCAATTGGTGACTACTGGCTCGGTAATTCACGACAGGCCAAGTGAACACCAACGTAGGCCTGCCCCTCCCCCCAATGGCCATCGCGCATCGCAAGAAAAAATAAGTTTACCAAATATTTTGGCTAAACTTTCTGGCGCGCTTTGTTCTTGATTAATTTTTGAAAACTAATTTGGAATTTGTGTGATACATATGAGCGCTGCGCACAATTTAACCTTACGAAATGGTAATTTTTACGATATTTTGACCCTGGGCTTTCAGCAAATTGGTACTTTAAATAATGTTTAGGTTGTGCATCCCGCAAATTCTTGAGCTGGCAACGCGCTTGCCCGTGAATAAAATGTCGTTTCCAAATATTTTTATTATTGATGATGATGAGATGAAGAAGCTTAGAACAGGAACAGAGATGGAACAGCAATAGTAAGGAAATTTAAATGAGATACACGGGATTGTTTTAATGGAAAAGAATCTAAATTCTTTTTTTTTTAATCAAGTTCATACAAATCGAGATTCAGTTACGAATCAGTGAAAATCGACAATCCTCTGGTAACCTGGTTGTATCCCAAAATAATACGTTTTCATTTTAACATTTTCTCCACCCTGCTTAATGTTCCGTTGGAGGGAACATTGCTTAACCCAATGAGTTTACTGAGAAGTGGAACAACGTCAACATTCTTGGCGGGTTTGTCCGTCACGTAGCCAGTTTTAAATGCGGGTCCTTTTGCAATCAGAAAAACTCGCATGCTTTCCGCTGTATTTATGTAACCGTGAGAGCCGTAAACGCTAACACCACCTTGTTGCCAAAAATTACTTGTTAGTGAAATCCTTGGGGCATTCTACGATAAACAATCGTGCAATAAACTACTTACGTTTATTTCTAGACTTGGAAAGTGAGTTACTAAAGGTCCACCCAGGATCCGCTAGCGTCACGTAATTATGAATTCTTCTCCCTTTGCAATAGTAGTACGGCTCGCCACACAGGGCGCCAGATTTCTTAAAAACGGTACAGTTTCTGGTCCTGCAACCACTTTCCAAAGCGTTGTACAGCTCCGTCCCTTTTCCAGACTTGGGCACCACTTGAATCACTGGGGAATCTCCATTGACATCCTCCACAATGTTACGGTTTACAAAGCTCAAATCTATTCGCGTGCTACTGCTGACCTAGTAATGGCCAAAAATTAACATGTTTAAAAACACAATAAGTTTTGTTTTGTTTGTCGTCGATTGTTTCCCAATTAATTTTTTTTTTAAATTTCCAAAAAAAATACCTCTTCCATACCGTGATCACTTAAAATCACCAAATTGACTCGGTCATAAATTCCCGCCGTTTTCAATTTCTCAATAAGCACACCCACACGCCTATCCGTTTCCCGAACCTCATTTAACGTATTCTCACTTCGAGGTCCATAACTGTGCCCGGCGCCATCGGGTTGGTGGTAGTACATGTACACCAAATTGGCTGGTTTTGTCCGGTCAGTCATCCATGACACTACAGTATTCACTCGGGTGTCCCACGATAGACCCGAGTTGTAACCCCGGTGATAGTAGGTTGGAAACAAGTTATTGTTTATGCCATATCCATGGTCTGATCCAGGCCACATCATGCACCCACTGATCCCTCCTTGCTGCTCGTTACGAATCCAGAGGGGAAGCACGTTGGAATCATAATTCCAAAATCCCGGGTCCCCCTTCTTTCCATCCAGAGTGGCTTTGTACAGGGTGTCGTAAAAGGTATTGTCCACAATCCCGTGGGACTCGGTGTACAATCCGGTGGCTATTGACTGGTGGTTAGGAAAAGTTTTGGAGGGGAAGCTGGGAATTAAATAAGGTACTGAGGAACCGGTAGCCGTTAGGTTTGTTAGGATTGGCGTCCGGCTAGAAGACAAATAGGAGTGGCGGAAGCCGTCAAAAGACACCACAAGGACAAGTGGTTTACTAGACGTCGTGGATTTTGGGAGGACAAAAGAAAACTGCAGACAGACAAAAGTTACGACGGGGAGTAGCCGTATAGTAGTTACCACCATTTTAGAAAATTTCTTAGGGAATTTATCGAAATTAAAAAAAAGTTTAACTGTTTATTGCCGATATTCCTGACCAGCCGCCAAAAAGGAATGAATTCCCTAACTGACGAGCAGCGTGATTCTGAGAAGATTAACGATTATGCGAGTTAAATAACAGGTGAAGCACGTACTTACTAAAACGGATTACTAATTTGGTCTTGTGGTAAGCCATGTCATAATAATATTAGCATAGCATTGATCATAATCATATGCTTACAAATGGACACTCGACAGACTCATTGCCAGTACTATAGTAAGTACTACAGTAATGCATAGTCAATGAAAACAATTTTCCATTCATAATAATTAATAATAATAAAACACGCCGTAGTTGTTAATGCCTGAAGCTTTGTCGGTAGACTCTAGTTTTTGTCATCGTTAGTTGTTGATGCTTTGTCATTAGATACAGTTCACGCTTTTATATAGAGAATCATTATTCCACTTGTTAGATCAGGATTAGATTGATACACCAGACCAACTTTTGATTTTCAATGAGAAGTGGGAATAGTGACGGGGTGTAGGTAAACTAAAAACTCAAGTATCGCAGAATATTTATGAACATATTCATACATCTGCTTATTTGTACAAGTATCAGCGTCAGCAACCTGTTGGGTGATAGATAACATAGTGTTATTAACACTTGCTACGGACAAAGGAGCAAAAGTGTGCTTTATCTAGTAAGTTTGCTTTTGGTCCGTGGTCTACGACCTGCACTACAGTCTCAAGGTTGGGTTGTGTATCTGACAGCAATAGTGGCAATTTTTACTCGATGATGGGACAAGAAGTGGTACAATTTTAAATGTCACGACCCCTTTGATTGTTATTTTAAATACGTTACTGGTGCTCTCCGAACAAAAAATGCTGGGTCATTGTCACTTAAATTGTCATTGTCATATTATTATTATGTTATCCATAGCAAAATTTACAACGGATGCCATGAAGTGTATGAATTCTTTAAAAAATGGGCATTCTCCTTTTACTCCATTCCGATCGATTTGAAGATGACTTGCATAAAAAATTAGATGTCGTGATATGATGAGAAACTGGTTTTCTCTGGATATTTTGTCATTCTTTCATGTGTAAAATTTGCCTATTTTATAGACCTAACAGTAAAACCACACGTTTTAGGGAAATTGGTCACGTCAACGTAAAAATAGTAATTTTTGCATCCACATGTATAATAAGTAAGACTACACACGCAAGCGTCTAAGTTTCTATCGATATTGTGTTCTACTATAACTTGTTATGGTTTTCGACATTGCGAAGCGACCTTCCAGGAAACTGGAATAGCACGTTGGCTTTAAAAAATGATCTCACGATACCCCAATGTTTTCCGTTCACTTTTAAACAAGTTTAGCAGTAAGCATTGACTGAATGACGAAAAAATCTTGACTCAACCTGAATAAACTATAGACTTTTAGAATTAATAAACTATTTTTATATAACTTTATTATAATTTTCCTTTTGAAAACTAAACAAAAACAGTAATGAAGTTACATTGTTGAATCTCACACAAACAAATTCACAGCCTGAAATGGAAAACAAATTGGAACCCCTTAAGTGCCAAGTGCAGTCAAAAAAGCTTAGATATCCTGTAAATATTTCTTTAAACTCCAGATAATATAATATATCGTAATCTCCAACTAATCTATATCACCCCAGAATATTTTTGTATTAATATTACGTTAGAAATTCTACATGAAACTCTAATTTGCAGGAATTCTTTATAAAGAAGCTTGAATTTTAATTCGACTTTTTTAATTTTCCTACAGGAAAAAAGATTTGTAATTTTTGGGTGGTTAGATTTTAACCAGCAATGAGGGCTACCAAAATTTTCTTGTAATCTCCCGAACATTCATCCTCGATCCAAGATTCTAAAGACTGCCCATATTCCTGTTCAAATTGTTTTTTAATGTTCCCCAAGTCCAATTCGGAACGAGCGACAACAATGTTAATCAGAGCCCGGTCGTCAGTTCCAAGACCAGCCATGGCTTCATGTAAACGCGTGGCCCAGTACTTGTCACTTCCTTGGAGAGCAATGGTCACTGAAAAAAACGAAAAAAACGTCGTTTACAAAAAATCCATTAAATTTCTTTCCATTATTTTTCTTGTCATTTTGGTACACTACGAGAAAGTAATGACGATGATGATGATGCACATCTTTGCGCACGTGTGCATCTTCATCACAAACCATTACCAGCAGTCAACGACATTGTTACTCATCATCAGCTTTACTACCTCTAAACTCTGTGTGTAAAATCTGCTTGCATATACCTATCCATTGAAATATCATAACAAGCATGTTTTCATGTGAGGATACTGAATTCTAACATTGTTACAAGCATACTGCTCGATCGGCACATTTATAAAAGGGAGTGTAGGCAGTGTAGTAGATTGCAGAGTCCATTGAGACCTGTTAATTGCCTACTTGGCATTCTCTCTGTATCTGCCGGTGTGAGAGACTATTCTACTGACATGCAGACAGATCATCCCACACGGCAACTTTTTTTTCTTCGCCCATTAAACATTTTTAATCAAATGGAAAAATAAATGGATTTGCATGCGTAAATGGCGTGTTATGAATGAACCTATCATTTTTACTCCCTCTAATGTTATTATTTTGTTTACCATGATGCATGGTATTATATTGGCGATCAATGGAGGAGGAGGAAAGGATCATTGTCTCTTGTATTGATGTACTTTACGCTTCCTTTTTGTGTATTAGGCCAACTGAATTTGGTAGACAATTATTGTAATTTCATTCAAGTAACAATAAATCAGACTATAAAATATATGCCGTTGACATGCCAAATTGTGGGTGGGGTTCAGAAAGGGAAAATGATAAGAGGAAAAAATGAAAGTCCCCACTATCTCGAGCTGTGATGATGAGCATTAAATAAAGAGGAAAATGGGATACTGTCAATTTGATAAGGACAACTCGCTATGAGGAATCTACTCTCGCCTCGGATTGTACACGAAATTTGAGTGAATTATGATGAGTGAGGAGCATACGAAATATGCATTTTAATCCAACCGCTTATTTGTGAAAGCGGATACGAAGAGGAATCCGTGTGCATCACTTACAAATAGTCGTTGCTGCCCTATGCATATCTCCCGATAGTTCCCCGTCGACGACTTGTTCCAAACTGTTGCCAGCCAAGGAGAGGTAAGCGTCGTTGATCGCTCTCAGCTGCTGGTAGCTGTTACGAGCCAACACAGAAGTAAATGTGGACTCATCCGTGCCCATTTTTAATTCTCCTGTAAAAAATAAAAATCGTTGGTCAACATTCCACCCCGTAACAGAGTTACATGGCATCTGTTTTCACACATATATTTTGTTCTACATACCAGCTTCATGCAAAGCCGCAGCATCTGCCTTGGCCTTTTCCATGTTGACAGTTTCATCTTCGTGGCGATTTCCCTGAGCTATAATAATAATGGTGGGTTTATTGTCTCAAGTACATTTAAGAGATTTATAATCATAGATGGACTTTTAATTAAAGTAACCTAATGCAAAGCATATTAAATATAAATAACTAACCCATCGCGACCATCATGTGTTTGAAATCATCACTGAGCTCATTTTCCAATACAGATTCCACAGATT
>JAHZNB010004339.1:0-24569 GCA_027744295.1 Callyntrura guangdongensis
TGAGAACACAACGTGAAGAATAATCAGTCAGTCAGTTAGCCAGTATATAACAAAAAGCCAATGAATGTGTGTCCATGTAACATGGTAGCTTTGCTTCTGATGGACCTTCCTCTCTTCTGCATTTTTTCGTTCTCTCTCTCTCTCTCTCTCTCTCTCTCTCTCTCTCTCTCTCTTTCTCTCTCTCTCCTTGCTTTACCCTTGGTTTAATGGTACGGTGTGTGCGAGAGAGTATGTGTTGATGGCCTGAGGTAGCAGGGCCCCTTATGTTTCGTTTAAAGAGAGAGAAAGGCAAAGACGGTTTTGTTCCCACGACGTTGCTCAAAAAGTCAAGTCAACCGGAGGCAGCAAATCCAGGCAGTCAGAAAGGCAGTATGTATAGTAGTGTTACTAGCAACGTACCTATCTACATAATATGGACACGATACATTTCATACGATCATCATGATGATCATGTGTGCTTGCTTCTTTCTTTCTCTATCACACACGACAACGCAACAACAGCCAGAAAATGAAGAAGCTAGACAGATGGACGTTTCGTTTGCTGGCGGAAAATAAAGGGAATAGGAGCAGCGAGTATAACACAGACATATGTACACTCGTATCCAAGAAAACTTACCGTCATTATTATTATCATCGTCACTGAACAAGATGGATATGCTTATAATCACATTAAGGCTTTAAAATGCGTTTCAACTTAAAAAGGAACCAGTGGGTAACTGTAGCGTGCAATACATCCTTCGCGTCACCCGTAATGCAAGACAAGTGTTCTGCTTCAAAATAAAACCTCTGTGAAAGAGTGAAGTACTCTTGTAGAAAGATGAAGAACATAAGTTGGTGGTTCGTTGTTTCGTGGTAAATATAATAAAATGAGTAATGCGTAAGTTGTTAATATAGGATTTTGTAATTTAAGCCGTTCGTTATGCGTATGTACCTATTTGAGCCGAGGAGATCTAGCAGTTTGTCTGTTATATTAATTGTGATATAATATAGAAACTTAGCATATTATGGTAATGTCTATTATATAAAGTTATAGTTTACAAAGGTACACACATTCCAAGTAGTTTCATCTAAAATCAGAGTTGCATTTTATTATGAATCGAAAATTTCCTTTACGCAAACGGCGCACACAATTACAGGTCGGTAGAAACACAAGTGATGTGTTAAATGCAGGGTTCTCTTAAGTGCATTGCATTGTTACAGTGATGATCATTCGACGACGACAGGGTTGTAAAACCACGGGTACACGTTGTAACGTTGTACACACACATGCTGAGGTATATTTGTCTGTCATTAGTAGATTTTACGTTAATGCGTCCAAGTAGTATTTTTATTTTCGGGGGTTTTTCATCGTTATTATTAGTACTTCAGTACTTCATCATTCTCACTTGGTCCATCCATCTTCAAAATCAAATTTTACACTTAACCCACCCAAGCCAAGCGATGAGCATTGCACTCATCTTGTACAGCTTTCTGTGCAAACACAAAATATTAATATTGTTTAAAAGTGCTAACAAATCTCCCCCAACTAAAATTAATTTTTAAGGTTGGCTACGGAATAATCTTTGTGTGGAATGAAGCGGTAAAAAATTTCACAGGGAGATTCACAACCGAGATTCTTCTTTCCTGAGGTCATATTTAGTTTTTCTCTCTCCACTGCTGCATATTAGCATTGTGCTGGCATCGTATACTTGTATTGTGCATACAAAAATGTGTAATAGGGGCTATTATATGCCTGTCCATTTCTTTCCTCCTTCCTTCAACCCTCCCGATCTCTGTGTGATAACGATAATCTACACAACTGCTTCTTCAATTTGGTTGTTGTGAGTGCATACATAAAAGTACGTCAAAAATTTTCTGATGGGCTGAGTTTGTAACCTCAGGATAACGGATTAAACCGATTAGAGAGAGAGGTATGTATAAATCGAATGATTTATTTTGCGTTGTTTGTTAATGCAACGAGCACCGTTTGAGTCTTGATAAAATATTAAAATGCAGAACACTTTGTTTTTGAAGATTATTCCCAGGATTATGTATGGAGAAAAAGTAGGAAGATTCCGTTAATGGTGGTAGTGGTATTAGTGACTATTGGAATGAGGAAAATTTGTCGGTGTCATCACTAATCATATTACACAACACAAATATTTTTCGGGCCCTGTCGTCGTCATCGTCTCTGTTTCAGAGATACGAGTAACCTACCACCATAGAGTTGTAGGATAAAAATGCTGTGTCAATTGTCAGTTGTGCACAGCACCGCAGTGATGAGAAGATGACGATGACGTTTATGAAGTGTCTGCCAAGAAGAAGAAGCAGCAAACATGAGATGAAACAAAGCAGGCGTAAACAACAAAAACTCTGCTTGCGGCGAGCACACATATACGCAAGTACAGTAAGTAAGTGGAGTGGGGATGATGTTAAAACGGTGCCAGGGATGATGATGAATTATAGAATGCAATTGTTGACGGGAGAATTATCGTAAAGCACGACGACCATGACTGTAAGGCTGCGCGGCTGTTGAATTGTTGGGTAATCCGCTGATCTCATCTCTTGATATTTTTTTGCTGTTATGTGCATGTTTGAGATTATTATTGACAGATGTAGTAATTGGTAAAACTGTGCTTTTCATTGTCTCTCTTTTAGCATGTCCTTTTCTCTTAGTCAGTGAGTGAGCGAACATATTCTAAGAACAAATTTGAAACACTCAATCAAAATGGCAATGTCAAAAACTTTGTATGAATACATCACGTCCATTTTCATACGGTTCCATTTCAACAAAGAAAATTACATTTCCGGTACTTTAATTTGTACGATAGAGTTGTATGTGATGATTTCAACCGAACAAAAACAAAAACCGTGAGTGCCCTACTCTCCCGCACACAAAAGGCCTTTAAAACAATTTCTCTTCCAAGAAGCAGAAGAAGAAGAAGAAACATTTCAGAATAAAAGCAATAGTACCAGTTTTCAGAGTGTCTCTTATCCCGACCAAATTCCTTTTGCAAAATAATGGAATACAACGACAACGACAAATGTGATGATATCCTGGTAATGATGTTAATAGGATGAGACAAAAACATTTTTGATGTTATCTTTTGCATTTGTAATAATATTTTATGAGTGTTACATGTGAACGAGTATGTCATGAATCAGTTTAGTATTAAAATCATGGCTTGCCAATTACCGAATACCCCATGCAAGCAGCAGGCAGTCAAGAACAGACTCACTCAGACAAGCTTACGCATTTTTTCTTTCATGGTATGATAATAATGCAGAGATATTACGCATTTGGAAAACAAGAACAACAACAATGGTTTACACACACGGTGCTCAATTCCACATGGTTGTCTTTTCGACTTCATCATTATTATCAGTTTTCGCATTAAAAAGTTCACGGTATGTACAACTTGGGCAGGTACACTGGTGTATAAAGTAGCGTCACACATGCCGTGATGTTTAATAACATGGTTGAAAACGAGGAGCAGGCAGTAATGTAGGCAGGGCAAGATATACAGACAGAAGCATAGCAAATATTTCTTTTAATGTGAGATTTTTTGAAATTCGGAGAGGATGAATCTTTTGATAATGATTATCATCTTCATGCCTTTCTTGATAATGACGATGATGATAACCAGTAAGAAGAAGAGAAGAAAAATACACGTTGCAAAAAGTGCTTTAATTTCATCCTCCATCATCAGGTCTTCACAAATTCACAATACATTCTCTGTATTTTTAAACAATAATAGCATTTCCTATTTGTCTACATTATTTATTTTGTGCACACACATCACATGTACGAACGTCTGTTTCTTTTCGTTGTTCTGCGGACAGAGATTTAAAAAATTTGCTGCTGTTGCTGCTGCTACTGCGCGCTCACAACATATTACAGTCATCGTCATCATCATTATATGACATTTGTCTTCTTTGCTACACTCCACAACAACGGCCCACTGCAGACTGCATAACTACAACAGATTTCATGATCATGACCATCATTTGAATAATTTGCGTCGTGTCTTAATTCATTTCGTTGATTTTTTTTCCTTAAACTTTTATATGATGATGATGATGCGTTCACGCAGTCTGCTGCCAGTAGATGAGACAGATTATTATTGCGTGAAGGAGTATAGAAGAGAATATAAATGAAGATAAAACGACACTCATACAGCAGCTCTGTATGGCAAGTGAGTGACTAAAAAAGGAGGAACGATTTACCTGCATTTTGACTATCAAGCAGGCATTAAAATAAATACCTTGTCTGGTATAACCCAAAACATAGGTATATACTCATATGGACAAAAAGGCAAATAAATAATTCGACTTACTGAAACACTTACCTGTTATACGGTTCACGATCACAGCGGCAGTTAGTTAGCTGTGTTACTTTCCCAAGAGTAGCAGCAGCAGTAAAAGTAAGTAACAACAACGGACTGAAGAAAAGTAGAGGAACCGAGTTCCCAAAAAAATCAAAGTCACGTTGTATTGTTGTTTTGTTTCAGTCAGACACTACCACTCGTCGTGGTCCAAAAAGGGGCTTTCTCAGTTTTTAAGTGTAAAGGTGTACGACATTATAATTGCATTTGTTCGAATAATATGTTCATACTGTTGTTGCTTTTGATGCTGCTGCCGTTTTTACTTATTGTCTGCCTCTTGCTTATCTGAGTGAGTGCCACGTCTGTCCTGACTGAATAATGCATTTTCGCTCTTGAAGCCGTTCCCGTCACAAAACACGATTTATGCATTCTTAATAACACATTATTTTGGAGAGGGCAGTTTGATGTTGACAACAAACTAGTTGTCTGTTTATATATTGTCTGTAGGACGTCTACTACTACGAATGTGCATTTAGACTGTAAAAGTTGAGGTAAAAGTAACAATAAGTCAAGTAAAAGTAAGCACGCATCCTCCAAACGGGATATTCATCAGGAATGATGTGGGATTGGTTCACACCTTTTAATTTGTTCGTGATGCCCCGTACTTGACAAAACATTTTTAATGAAAGAGGAAGATATATTTTACTCGTGAAACTTTATTTAGTAAAAGTGTAATATCTTCATATTGCCTACTACCTATATGCATACGCAAATTTTTATTGCGTGCGTTGATTATTCTGCTGACTGTTAAATTTCCTTACAAGGAAGAAGACCTGAGTTATACACACCGTTTTTACACGTGTACTACGTTACTACGTGTATCATTCCAAGTTGGTTTCTTCAATTCGTGACATTCGAAATTTTGCTTGTAGTATTTATTACACCGCTCACACAAACATGTATTTTCTTGTATGTACATTCTGAACAGGAACTTTGGGCGCTCTGTCCATCTCCAGGAAAACTTGGTTGTTGTTGTTGCTAACTGTTATTCCCTGCCAAAAGGACATAAAATATGTACGTGTAAACACGCAACATGTCCATGTTGTCCAATTTCGTTTCATTTCATGTCGATACCTATAATACCATTTATTTAGTAGATTTCAATAATGAAGCCTGTCTTTTAAGTCTTGATTTTGTACATGTTCTCCTTCTTCTAAAAAACAATATAATAGCAATTTTTCTTACAATTTCAATTACGCTGTTCATTTAATTTGACATTCCAAATTATTCTCGTTTTCATTGCGGTTTTGAAGCACACACAGACATTTAAACATGGCCTATTTCTTGAACTAATAACAAAATTTTTCTTCTATTTTTATTGCTACTCACCTGAACTGAACGTAGAAACTTTCAACACGGCTTCTGCCATTGACGTCGTCGCCTTATCAGAGACTTTCTTTTTTATGTTGGTTATTATGTGTTATTGACAGTGTCATAAAAGTTTTTAAAAGTATAGTAGCATAATAATCATAATCAAAACTTATTGACTTTGTTTTTTATTGCTCCAATTCCTTTCGTCATGATAGCAGTCATTAATATAATTAGCGTGGCCCGGTGACGGCTATCATTAAAAAATCTAATTCATAATTCAGCATCTACCGCCATACCCCGCCGTCATGATAATTTTCGCTTCAGTTCATCCTGACACTGAAATTAAAGGGAAAAAAAGATGCCTGTACATACATACAATTGCATACACATTCAATTCACATATAAAAAACAGAGACTCGTCATAAATACTTACCTGTCCACACACCATAATATAAATAGATAGGCACATAATATCCCTATTAACTACAACTACTACTTACTGCTAGAAAGCAGTACTAGTAAGTAGCTTCTTGAAAACGTGTGCGTAGAAGCCTTAAGAAATGAAAAGCATAAATCCCACAAAAGCTACCCCACCACCACACGACATACCAGAATACCTGATTGTTGTTCCTTGTTCAGCAGCAACAAACATGCCTTCTTTCTTAACCAACAAGCTTTTTCCATTTGTATTTTCCCGTCTTTTCAGCACTGCTCAAGCGGCAGCAAAAAGACGCAAGAAGATTGATCATTTTGCAAAATGTTGCAGTAATGGCTTTGTGGGTATTAATGCGTCACATTACTCATTGCAACTATCTCGCTTAAACAAACCCAAAGAAAAAGAAGAAGAGAGAAACGAATAAGAAGAAAAAAAACGTGAAGTTCCACTGATGAATAGCAAATGAGGATGACGACAGTCATAAAGAACAGAAAGGATCGTGTTGTGTCTTCACTCATTCTTTCACCACCACCAACTAGTCGACTTACAACCGTCCCAGCAGAATTACACTGCTGCTGAGAAGAAAGACAACGCATTTTTTTGCAGTTTGTAACAAACTCTGAAATAAAGTGGTTTGATAATACCTCCATTTTATAATATTGATGATGATCATTTTCATATCCTTCTGCTCTATCTGCTGCTGCTGTTGTTTGTTGATGCCGTGTATTGGGAGTTGGAGTAGAAGCTGTTGTTACTCGTTCAACTCCACGACGGGCTGTTACATTGCATGCTGCACGAATAAAAATGGAAGCACGTCGTAGTTTTCTGAAAGGAATTACAATGCAATCGTACAAATGATCGCGATGGATTTATAGGTATTATTATCATTATCATCATCATTGTCGTCGTCGTCGTCATCATGAAAGGCAAGGACAGCAACAGGAGTTGAGATTTTTATTCCTCTTATTATTCCTCTGCTTTTGCACTGAATTGCCAATCTGATAGTTTTAACTTGTCAAAGGAAACAAAAAATAGGCTGTGACTATTTTACTTCTTGGAGAGACGAGAGAGAATGAATGAATTACGCATGTCGGTCGATGTCGAACGAAGCTTTATAACGTTTGTAAAACTCGTATTATATAGATTTACAGAGAGCATTGAACGACAGCAGGAACAGTTTACGATTTAAGATCAGTCATCCATTCTGTGGAGATTTTTTACGGCAACAACAACAGCAAAAGGCAAGAGCAGCTTTGCGCGAGGTATAAAGCTCATGTAAAAAAGAAACATTTATTTGAGCAAAAGCTGTTGCTGTTAGGGGATTTGGGGGAATCTGTTTCGTTTCTTTTGCTTACAAAACCGTAAATCTTTTTACTTTTCCCTATTGTATTGTGGGTCAATGCAGAGAGCCTTGTTACAAAAAAATAACGTATATTGTACAATTCGACATTAAGTCGGCAATTCGACAGTCTTTTCAAGCTGGCATTATTCTCAGAACGAACGGCTGTCAATTAATATTATCAACTTTGATAAATGACGATATTCAGCAAGTTTTTAAAAAAATGTCGTCAAGACTGAAAAAACCAACAGGATGAAAGTAATAAAAAAGAACCTCACAAAAAGCGTTGCAGTCGTTAAACTTGAAGTACGTCAATCGTCATTTATTGTGATATAAACAAAGTGGTACATATTAAATAGACCGTCGTCGACCAAGACTGTAGCAATTTAGAAAATAAAAATGCAATATATTTAAAATATTTTCTAAATGGTTGAAAAATTGATTTTTTGCATTTTCTACTTTCCTGTTATTGTTTGTCGTATTTTTTGTTTAAAAAACCACACACATCAGAGAATAAAGCTATCTCAACCCCCTCCCCTCTCTCTCTCTCCACCACTTGTAAATCAGAGGAGTTAGAGATTGAGTGAATGGATAATATAAACTAGAAACAGAACAAGTCATGCTTGAATTATTACGTGTGATATATGGAAATTGTTGTTGTGAGCCGCCACAGCTACCTACTTACCAACACCACCACCACCACTAAACTGGCATTCCTCACTTTTGCTTCGAAGCAAAAGTGCAGATTTATTGAGTGTACATTCATCAAGTTTATAGACGTATTATGCATAACGACGAGTACACAATACAATAACACAGCACCAGAAGCTGTGGCAGAAAGAGAGAGAGATTCTTGATTTCATTTTTTCTCTGCATCATGTTTTTTGGGTTGCGTTTGCTTTCATAGAAGCTTGCATTACAAAAATATTACAACCGCACGCGGCATAACTTTATCTCGAGAGTGATAAATTAATGTAAATTGTGACTTGCTTCAGTTGTTCCATACACACACAAAGTTTGCATTTTGCACATACGGGCATATACTACTCAACAACGACTACAACGAGACAATTTCGAATAAAATGGTTTTGAAAATGTGTTCTCGAGTAATAATAGTGAACATACACACACGGTAGTCACATATTAAACACATGAGCCATTGTATTGTCAAGATGCATACAAAGGATTTATTCGCATTCATGTGGTTTTATGGAGATCTCTTGTCGAAATTGGGACTTTGCTTTTTCTCTTTATATGCAGATTACTCACAGTTGTTCTGTGTGAGTGGGAGATGGATAGATTTAGCGAAAAGAATGCACAAAACGTAATACTAGCATATTAACTGATTTTTACGCTAATGTTTTTACTCTGCCACTTTGTGAGTTCTGATGAGGTACGTTTGTGTACCAACGAATGCACGCCCGTCTACCACTCAGTTTTAACTGAAACTGACGTTGTCTCTTGCTGCATTTTAACAAGCCTGGCTGGCAGGACCTGAAAAACAAAGTGTAGATATTCGAAATACAAAAATTATTATCACTAACAATCTGTTTATAGCGTCTAGAAGTAGAGTTGTTACATACATTAATATACACGCTCTCTCTCTCTCTTATCGTTTTTAAGCGAAGATGAAGAACGTGTGTTACGAGAAAAGTAAAACGACAGAAAGATACGAAGAATAAGAATATACTCATCTCATTTCGTCTCTATCTCCCCTTCTCTCTCTCTCATTCGCCTTCCTTGCTCTTTTCTTTCAAATGAATTGAATAGAATTCAAGGAGACATATCTAGGTTTCGGTAACTCGGTTTTTGTGGCGAAGTAACTAGTAAAATTCTATCGTTTCCGTTGCTGTCGACGACAAGACAAACGGGCTTTGTTGGTACTTTGGTACCTATTTACTTGTATATACCCATGTTTGCTCGCACACCAGTTCCACGATGCGTCGTGGTCGGTTCACTTTGCGTTGTTTCTTTGTTATGTTCGAGAGCAAGCAAGAGAGAACGAGAAATTCAGAGATAGCAGTGGTGTTGTCTTGTGTGTTATTCATCTTGTTGTTTTCTAATTACAGACAACATATAACATCATTATCATCAACAACGTGTAGAATATTATGATGGTGACGATGCTGCTGCTGCTGATGATGATGATATGCTCTTGCCTACACACAGGAAATAGAGGGGCGTGTGTTTCTGGTGAGTAGTTGGGATGGTTGGTGCGCGGCGATGCTGCTATATGGCATTATAAATGTGATCATTATCTCTGGTGAGACATGAATAGCTAGGAGAATGAAATTGATATGCACCAAAAAGTCGTAATAACGATGATGACGATGATAATGCAGAGTCGTGCGAGTCGTTTTCTACCCTGTACACACCACTTAATGGGTCTTAAATGCTAAAAATTCTTTTAACAATTTATTCATGTTTTGTACTGGATTAAATAAATGTACGTGTTTTGCTCTTTGTGTGTGTACGTGTAGGTTTCCCTTTGAATGTGGATTGGCAAATTTCACACTTTCGCTATTTGCTATCAAAATATTTCCCTGATGATGATTATGGGATCGTAGCGCTGTTGTTGTTGTTGTTGTCCTAAATCTAACCAGACTGGCAGCAAGATATAGGCATTTTAGTGCAGCTTATCGAATCGAGGTCGTTTCTGTGATGATGGCAGCGGAAGGATTTCGGTTGGATTTTGTTTTGCTTCCTGAAAATTGTTTAATATTGGAATTCAGACGCTGGCGCTGCATTTCGAGAAATACGTTCGGATAAGTCACCAGGAATTACAGAAGAAAAGCCAAGAATAATAACAAGGAAGACAGGAAAGTAGCAAGCAGAGCGGCAGCAGGGGAATCAAAGAAAATGAATGTTTTTTGGAATTAATGTAGATCGAAACAGATGACGATAACAACAATTATAACGTTTCTTGGATAAAGTTTGTTTGGTGGTGGTGGTGGTAGTGGTGACTTTGTTTCAAGTCGTTATTCTTT
Source organism: Callyntrura guangdongensis (assembly GCA_027744295.1). Lineage (NCBI taxonomy): Eukaryota > Metazoa > Arthropoda > Collembola > Entomobryomorpha > Paronellidae > Callyntrura > Callyntrura guangdongensis. Next base: position 10,438 of record JAHZNB010004339.1, read on the forward strand.
ATGGCAGTATAAAAACATGACACGGAACCATCTCCCTTTTGCCGGCTGCACCATTGACGAAGGAGAGATGAGATGAGAATAGGAGACAAAGACAATTTAGGGAGAAAGGCTTAATTAAATTGTCAAATCTACAATCTACACTTCACCATCAACAGTCATCGTTGTCGCCAGCATTTCATTTCATTCTCCTCCTCCCCTCGTATTGACGTACATATAGCGCTATACATTGTGCACCTTTGTTATTACTCTGCATCACCCGCAAAACAGAAAATGGTATCGGTGATGATGTTAAAGCTACTCATCACTTTACTTTTTAGTTGCCCAACTCAATTAAGTTGATAATTTGCGTATGTTGGTAACTTTTAACGTGGGCTACGTAGCATAATAGTACATTAGACAGAGATGCACGTTGATAAGCACTCTTTTGCTACTCTCATGTGTACACTAATGTAATGTAGTGGTAGTGTGGGAATGGAAATGAGAGTAGAGACGGATATCAGCAGCCTCATCTATTTCAAATGAAATGGCTTGACATTCCCTTTATTTATTTACATTCCAATTTTTCGAACAGGAAGTGTGCCAAAAGAGACTCCCATTATTTTACAGTATCAAGGGAGACGTTTAACTAACAATGCAATTACGTTCACATGTAATGATAACAGTACCTGCAGAAATTCCATTTCATTATGAAACAACAAATTTCTCGTGGTTTAAGCACCTTATTTCATAATGATATATGCTTTATAAACTTCTTATTTTGTTCGCATATGTTTTTGTTAACGGAAAGCTAACAAACTTTCACAGAATGAAATACCAGCATCAACTTACCTAAATTAAGTCTGTAGTAGTGATTGTAGTAGTGTGTACTGGTGTCGCTTCAGAGAGTTTTCGTAGGTGTGGAAAGGAAATGAGACGAAAAATTAGATACGCAGAATATCCCCCATTTGTTTTGATTTTCTTGTAGCGTTTCTCTTCTCAAGAACAAGTTTGTTTTACAAAACAACTGTTTTGAATCAGAAGGAAGAATAAATGGCAGCATATAATATCGTTATCTTTCCCACAGCCAATAAGTAAATAGGCAAACAGTGTTGGAGAAAATTCAATTAGCAACATTTGGTACAGCGTGTACATTATAAAGACAACAAAACTGCCTGCCTGCCTTCGTCTTGAGAAATTCAAAGATTCTGATGTTAAATTAGAAAACTTGGCTGGAATTGAAAACATGTATAACGTGGCCAACAAATAACAAAGGCACACGCGCACACATACACTTTCGCCTTTCCTTTCAACGAAATGGAGGAAGAAACAGTGAAAAGAATCTTAAGGGATTACATTTTCAACACAACTACCGACGACGGGATTCATCATCATCACTGTTCCTGAAACATTTCCTCTGCAAAGGAAGGAATCTGGCTTTCTTTCAATTATATAGTAATATTTTGAAAAGATTTGCATTGCTAAATGCTCATATCCCCCGTTCGCCATTTCTTTTTTTCCTTCTCCGCTTGCAGCAAAATTATAACAGAATGGGTATGGCACCAAGTGGCAAGGGAAAAGGTGAAATTTTTGGCCTATTCACTCTGACGGCACAAACTGCGTCGCCTTCCACTCTCCTCTAAAAAAATCGCTCACATTTACCCTTTTTTGCCACACAAAGAGTCAAATTACAGGAGAATGTGTACATTTCCATTTACCTAAATCAATACAATTCTACCATCTACCCACTCATTCTTCTTTTTCTCTCGTAACAATTTCAGTTAAACGTTTCCAGTTGCACGCACCCACGCATATTACGTATTTATTACGTGTATTTGGTAAATACATCAATATTCCATTCTGGTCCCAACCTCCGCTTCTCTTTCAAGACGGGCGTTCTTAAAAATAATATCTTTCACATACCTAATATCCGGAATTATTACTCCCTCCCTCTGAGTCCTTACTTGCTCCGATGATGAAATAGAAATGCGAGTATTGAAACAAAGCCGGCAGCTGTACGAAGCGGGGAATGGATCACAAAACTGTTACAAATCGTGCTTGCTCCGTACAGTTATGTAGGTACGTAATATTCAATAATGAAGCCATTTTAGTTGTGTCGCTTTTTTCTCATAAGAATGGAGTTTGGTACCCGACAGCAGTAGCAGAATAAAGTCTATATAATACACAGAATTGACTACCGCACACCACCACCACCACCGGTACTGGTAGTGAATGAGGATGGTAAGTAGTTTAGGTGGTGTAGTAGTGAAAAAGTTGTTGGTAGCAAAGCCTGCCTATAGCCTACTTTTTTTGTAACTCTGTGTGCACAGTCGTGCAAGCCATCATCATGATTCCCGTGATGCAGAAAGGGGGTTAGTAAGAAATGGTAATACTGAACGAAAACGCCTGTCTGTTTCTTCATTCTTCATTTCTCTGTTGACGTGAAATGTTACTAGTCGACGGACGGACGCACAAGAAAGAAAATAAGATTATTATACCATTCCCAAAATGACTTATTCAGGTCCGAATGTTGTGATGATGATGATGATGACGAGGATGAAAGCAAAGTTGCCATCATCATGGACGTCCTGCCAAGATCTTCGTTTCACATGGCCAACTCCACCTCTTCACTTTGAATAATTGCTTTACGACGACTTAATGTCAATATCATAGTAGACAGCGCTGAGCAGGGAGCAATGTCGATTAACAAGAGACTACTACTATTAACTACTGTAAAACTCCCACTCTCTCAACCAAAAGTCCGTCTTGAAGGGATGATGAGATGATACACAGGGCGCAAAGGGTAAAAAGCTTGACAGCCTAATTTTCTTGGGTTTTGTAGAAAATTTGCGGAAAACGTATTTTCAGAGTGAAGGAGATATATTATATTATTAGCCGTTAGCACCAACTATGTACGAGTCCTATTCAATTAAGTACCCATTTAAAATGCAAAACGTAATTATCATTATTAAAGCATGTCACATGGATGATTCTATTTATAAACCTATCTCCTGTAATTGCTATATACCAAGCAATGTAGATTCTGTTCCTTTTCCTAGTATCTATCTCTCTCTCCTCTCTCTCTCTCTGCTGGTTTCTTTCTATATTTTATTAATTTGCTCTGCTCTGATTAGTGACCTAATGTACTGTTTAGCATAGCCAGTCAGAAGAAGATGCGTGTGTATCCCTTTCACTCTTTCTCTGTGTGTAAAAAACCGTAGAAATTTAAAGTGACAGAAACACGGGACACATTACAACTAATGCATAATGTACCAACTTCTTACGTGAGCACCGCACACATTCATTTAAGGCTATTAGGTATGTACTACTGCATTTATTCACGTTGTCTGTCCATCCGTCCAGACGATAACTTTTGAAACACGGTTTTGAATTTGGAAATTCTGATTTCGCCAAACGATTTCTCATCCCTTAAGCCCCCCTGGAAATGATTTTGGAGCTTTTAGGTTTAGCCATGTGGCGCCCATATGTCTTCAAAAATGTCACTCACTCAGTGGTAACTGAAGAACGGTTAGGAATTTTGAAGTTTTGATTTAATTTTTATTAATCGATTATACATTCTCTGTGACGTTGGTGAGAGGTTTAGGGGGCGATCACAAATCAAGTGATTAGTTCGTCACTTTGCTACTATTACCTTGTAGATTTATTTTGTCGAGGCAAAAGCTACACTCGTCGTGCCTTTAAATCCTTTTCTATTAAACATTATACGCAATTCTCTTGGGCAATAAGAAATGAGAAACCTAGAGAGAAGATTTAGCTTTGCTAACGCACAACTTGATAGTCCTTCCAATTCCAGGATTAGCCCAAAGATAGAAACATGCTAGGCAGTCAGAGAGAATTTTAGGCGTCACAAGACAAACAGGCCATAGTAAGAGGAGAAAAGGTAAGTATGTATTTAAATGATATTAATTCCTCTAAAGAGGAAATTAGGTTAAGACCACAGCTGCTACTGCTGTGTGCTTGTCTGCCTGGCTCGCAAGTCGTTCTCCATAGCGTATGTATTACATCCGCGGATGATGATCATGTTGATTCTCTCCTACACTTTACCACTTAACTTACTTACGTCCTCCTCTTTCTCTCAAGACATTCTTCTTGTGGAGTTTCTTCCACGTTAAGCCTAAGCTTCACCCATTTTTATAATGCATATCCCGCTTCAGTGGGTAATAGTGCTAATAAAATCAAGGTTAGTGGAATTGATGGCTTCTCTCCGTTTCTCAGGGAGTTTCTCTTCCTCGCCGCCAGCAGCTAGCTTACAATACCTATCTAATGGTAACGTCGACGTTGAAGGCGAATCAGTGAAACCTGCCATTTTCTTGGAGTTGAGAAGAGGATAACAAGTCAAGTGACGAGAAAGTTTGTAGGTTCCTGTGTGGTAAATTATACATGCATGATACATATTTATTAATCGCCAACACTGACGGCATTTATGGAAGATAGAGGAAACAGGAGAAATTCAAAAGAAAGATTCCCAGAGAGAGTGAAAGATGAAAGACATCTTTTACCTCATTCTCCGGCTTCTCCTAGTGTGTCCTTCGCTGCCACTCTAATATTTACGTGTTTGCGGGCTGCGATGCGTTTGCTGAAGAGGCTCTTGGTGGGTACGTGTTGTATAACTGTTATCATATAATTGATACCCAATATGATGACATGTAATGTAAATTCATAGTTTGATATGGATGTACATACGCAGAAAATCTGATGGTATTGTAGTAGCTTTCCTGGGATTGGAGAATATCCTTCCTGTCATTAGGAAATTACATTAAATAAACCAGGTGCCTCCAGACAAGTATCTTATATATTATGTACATCTCTGCACATGTTCAGCAAAAGGTCACCCCACAGAATGATATAGATAACTTGATTATGATGAAACATCTTTGGCTTCAAATTTTGATGTATCCAATATGCATAAGTGAAACGCTAAATGGCTGGCGGCGTAAATCAATACGAGTACCTATGTTTGCTGTGTAAACTCGGGATATACGGGAGCGCTGTATCTAGTAAAAGTAGGTCCTCAAGAGAGAAAAAAATGTTTTTTGACCTCGTCATCGTATTATAGGATCTCTTATTAGAAATTTAGGACATGCCCTGCCTGTCATCCTTGCTTTTAGAAACTGATATTGATACCATCACTGCACAAGAAAGATGCTGCACGGAAGCAATGGTGATATAAACATGTCGCATGTCGTCTACATTCTATAAAATTGTAATCTTTCTCTACACACTTAGCAGGGACAGGACCACCATCGTGGTCTTTTTTCTCTCATTTTGATAATGAGTGCAGTGGTATGCATCCTTCAATTTTATGCAGAGCATATCTTCCTCACTATCTTCTCTATAAGCACTGCAGATTTCAAATCTCTTTTTCGTATGCACCCATCATATCACCGTCTTACATCTTCATCCTCCACTGCATCGCACTTTCATATAAGCAATTTTCTTTCCAAAAGCGGTAATACACTTTTTACATATATCTTTCTACTTATATGTACAATATGTTACGTGTATTGAGACAAGTAATGTGTCAGTAAAAATGTACAAAGTGGAATTGGCTAGCTCCTCTCTCTGTCTCTGTCATTTTCACTTTTTCTCCCTTCTTCCGGTACAAAAAAGTCGTTCATCCGGACAGCGTAAAATATACTCGCTAAACTTTACTCTTACAAAAAAATGGAAAATGTTGCTGCTGTTATACTGGTGTGGATCCAGTGAGAATTGGATAGAGTGGAGCAGCAGCAGCGGCTGGAAAATGTTGATAATAGAGCTCATGGCTCATCTTCTCTTGATGCCGTATAAAATTTAGATTTCATGCGCTATCCGTTGTGTACATATACACACGCAGCTTAGTACGTTATATCATGACGCAAGAAGATGATTTTCACATTTTGCAAGCACAATTTTTTTCTGCAAATTCTTTTCCGAGTTTGTCCTGCTGGATTAGGCATCTACATAACTTGAGTATGCATCCTTTATAAACTTGTAACATTTGTGCAATAAGTAAGCGCATATGTTTATAAGGTAAGTAATATGCGGTAAAATGGCGTATAACTAAGTTTTCCAACTTTTCTTCTATTTTTAAAGGTTGCTTCTCCACAACTTTTTTCCGCTTTAGCTCATCCACTTTTTGGCCCAGTTGCACACACACACACACCGTTGAATGGTTCATTGTATTACAGTACTCACATATAGCACAAAAATAGTAAACACTTTTTTGCCACTACTGCCATACTGCTACTTGGGAATCTTGTGATGTTCCCATTTACTTGATACTTCTACCTTCCTCGTGTTGAAGTTTCACGGAAAGAGTTTTCGCACTTGCTTCGAGCTAAATGCTACATGAAATATGTGGAATCTGCCATTTTATACTGGGTCACTATTTTAACAACGTTGTGCTCAGCAGCCGCACGGTATAACGGCCTTCCTACTAGTTATCGTGTGACGTGAAAAGGTTTAATGTGAAGGCGCTTCACACATCCTTCTAAGTAAATACGTGTGTGTGTGTGTTTTCTAGTATCATGCACCCCGGTATGTAGTGATTATAAGAGCGGAAGAAGATAGCAGAAAGAATATACCAAGCGGGAAAAATGATATCCTGGAAAAAACTGAACAGTCTCAAGAGACTTGGAAAAGGGTAGAGAAGTATCTATTCAGAAAAACGGCCTGTTTTTTTACAAGAGCCGGTGCTAAACGGAGCAACGGCCTTCCGGATTCATTTCTGTGTTCTTTCATCATTCATTGTAGAAGTGAGAAGGGCCGGCTTGTTGTGATGCACGTAATGGGGAGTATTGTATAAAAGAACAAATTGAATGAAACTATTTAGTAGAGTTTCTACGTGCTACCTGTGATCTAACCTCTGAGCCAAATGTGGATCTACACACTACACACATCACATAAGTATCACGTTGTAAAATAAATGCATACGCGAATTTACAGAGAAGCTCATCGACGGAGAAGTATGCAGTATTGATTGAGTGTGTATCTGTTTGTAAAATCCAAAAGTTCCTTGCTTTACTCATATTCATCCGGTAACATAGAAATATACATTACCTTTACCGCTGCGCTTCTAGATTTTTCCGTTTTTGAAAACCACAAGAGCGCGTTTTTCATTAAAAATGCTTTTTCCAAAGTTGTGGGTATTTGTATTTTGGTCCGTTTCCTGTCAGAATAAATGCGAAATTCTGTCTATTTTCTGTAATTTTGCAATATGCATAAACCACACAGTAAAACCGGCGAGGAGCTTTCGATTTGAATGATTGCCTCTTTCTAAAAGGAAATCCCAGTGTGTTGCATTATGTAGTACAACTTTTGCTTTAAGTGAGGATCTGACCATGTTCAATTTTTTTAAACCTCTTAATTTCTTGTACCATTTTAACGTGAAAAGGCCCATTGCCGTTATTTGCAGTTACATTTTCTTTTCGTTCTCATTTTATCACTTAAAACTTGCATTTTGAATCTCTCATTTAAAAAACAACGTGTAAATCATCTTCCTAGTACTTGTAAAGCCGGCAGGAAGTGTACCGCAAAAAAAGTAGGGCACGCTGCTGAGAAGCGCTACCGTAGTAATCACCCTATCAATGTGTTACTTTATACTGTAAACTACACAAAACATTCCCCATCTTGCTCATCTCTCTGTTGCTGCGGCTGCTGCTGTGATGCAATCTAATATGCTACGGAAATGCCGTTGTTGTTTTGTTGTTGTGCTGCTGTATGTGAGTGGCGATATAATCATGTCACCGCGACAAGGGCTTTTCGCAAAAAAGGATGAGTGAGCACTCCCATGCGTTTCGCAGTAACAACCCGGAATTTAGTTTTAATGCAAGACTGGCAGTTATGGTAAGGCTGTAAATCCTAAACTTTCCATGGAATGTAACTAAAGTAGAAACTACTAGGCTTAAAAGCATGTTTGGTTACGATTCACGTTTCACTTATTTTTTGTTGTCTGTTTGTTCCACTCGCCCGGAAATTATAATAATCCACGCGTGTAGGTACATTTTATCCAGATATGTACGTATGCTAAAGTTTCCAAAAAAACTGAATAATATAAACAATCCCAGTAATAATATATTTCACTGTTGCTTTTCCGCTTGTTCATTTCATCATAATGTTAAACACGCTGCCTCGCTGTTTTCGTAATGTACTTCTACGGCGCGAGTTTAGGACGGATTTTTTTTTTCAGAATGCGCTGGAAAAGTAGTACTTTTCCAGAGGATGATGGCAACGTAGAGAGAGAGAGAGATAGCTTGTAGTAGGGTGACATATAGGACGACTTCCCTCTATTTCACTTTGCTTTTGGTTGTGGTTTCCTTCTGGTTGGCTTGAAAAGGATGCCGGGAAAAAAAGAAAAGGATAATGGAATGCGATTTTAGATGAGAGATATGTGTTGTGTGATCGTATAAGCACAAAAAAGTGTTTGTTGTGTAATATGTGCCACTGTTACAGATTTTCGTCTTCCTTGTCCTTCCCCCTCCACCTCTTGCTATTCTATTATTATTATTATTATTGTCCATTTACTCTCTTCCTTTTCTCACTCGTCTGCTTTCATGCACTCTGCCTCTAAAAGAAAGAGTTCGTAAAAGTAGCTTGATTCCTTTCCATTACGAAAATAAAACGCTAAAATACTCTTCCGGGTTTCCTCATATACATATTAGATATACAATTTGTGAGGCAGATATGGAGCAAAGAACAGCAGCACTTCGCTCTATATTAACAACAGAATTGTTGATGTCCTCTTCTCCCATGTGATACTCTTAACGGGGTAAGTAGCTAAGCAAAAAAAAACGAGGACGAAGAGTGAAAGTGAGCCTTTTCCCACAACTGTTGTTGTTGCTGTCGGAGTGCGCCGTAAAGTAGCCGTTTTCGTTGTAACGCAATAAATATGTATTTGTTGTTGGCGGAGTGTAGAAAGCGACTTCAGGAATACTGGAATACAGCGTGGGGTAATAATGATGGACACAATAAATGGCGAGGAGTTTTCTCCTTTACAATATAAGCTTTGTATACACACACACACAGCAGCACTCGCTTCACACACCCTCTGCCTACATTACCATCGCCGCCGTGTGGCATTCTATGAAAGTGGTCCTGGTGAACTGGTTAGCTGTCAACCTCATACAATAACACAATACATAAAAACATCCAAGTGGCAGGGCAGTGCATGGCTTCAGGGTGGTGGTGGGACTTAATGCAGGATATAAAATAAAGTGAAAACCGGAGATTTATTCCGCGTGGCATAATATAAAAAAGCGTATGCATATGTTTATATATTCTGGCGGAGACTGGAAAGGGACAACGCAACTTTCTAACTACCTCCACCACCACCACTAAGACTTTTGTTTTTGGTCAAAGGAAGAATGCATGCATGTGTGGTGTGAGTGGGTGCCTACTTCGTATAGTAAACAATGTTTACCGTAAACATGGGTGAACGCCTCGCTGAATTTAAAGGCAAATATACCTAGGCACTCGGAGAAAACCCGGTAGTATTTTTTGCCCTGTCTCCTGAACGGCGTGTGTTGTATTGTTGCTTGATAGTAGTTGACAGCCCAGCAGATTCTTTCTAGTAAAGTTCATTTTGTGGTTAAATGCTTCAAGTGAATCCTGAGAAACAGAATACAGAGTCACGACAGTTGTTTTTTTTTGGAGAAGTATAGTCGTATGACCTTTGGCAGTTTTTGTTTCCCATAAATATGTAAAGAATTACACACTACTGCTTGTTTTCTCCGTAAAATGCTTGTTTACTTACCTTTGGATTCGCCACCTCCTCACTCCAGGTACATCTCACTGGTCTAGGCACAGCGTCAGCACTCAACGATGATGACTTGTCGTTCGTATGTAGGAAACACGTGCATTCGTAGTATTTTGTACTTCCTGTCCAAAAAATGACAAAAACAGCAGGTATGCATATAACGTCCGTTTTTTGTCCAACCTATTACTGCTGCCATCATCATCATGGGGATGCTGCGCTTGCTGTTTTTAAAATGGACAGCGCAAAGTTGCGTCGAACAAAAGTGATTTTTCATACAGGGGAAAATGTTAAAAAACGAAAAGTGTCGGTGCTTTCTTGTATCACTTTGTACCTTTTTTATGAGAACTTCAGAGCAATAGAAACAACCAAACGGTGTTAAATGTACACATTTTTACCTTTCCCTGCCTATAGAAATATCACGCAACCAAAAATATAGCTTTTTCCTCGTAGTAAATTGAAAAGGCATAAACATTGTATTTTTACGAACTCACTCACACAAACTCACATGTTTTTGCTTTCCTCTCCATAATAATATGCCACGTGTATAAACAGAGACATGGTTTCACATTTCCGACCGTGGTGCATGCATGTACGTTGTGTGCGTTTATAATGGGAATGTCTTGCCAAAATAGTTTTACTCTTTGTATTATTGATGGCGCATGTACGTGTGAATGCGTTTAGGTGAAGCTCGTTGAGAGGTTTTGGTTGTTGCTCTTTTTTTCGCTTCGATTCCTACGCGCTTAACTCAAAGCTGCAAAAAATTGCCCGTTATTGGACTACACACACTTGTGAATGAGTCTCGTGCTAGTGCTAAAAAAGCTGGTTTGCTGCTCTGTTTGTTGTTATTTGAGAATTTTGTGTTGGTTGGTATGTAGCCAACCGCCGCATACTACATTCACACAGACATACACAGAGAACATCTCTTTCTAGTATTATAATCCTGTTTTGGTCCCAACGCCAGGCCCACAATTCCCTTAAAAAACAAGTAATCCGATCCGGGGCTTTCCATTTCACTGCTGCTGGCTCTAACTATACCCATTCAAAGCACGGCTTTCCCTTAAATTAGAGAAAATGCACATTTTTATGAGTTTTACGTGAAACTAAAGCCCAGCTCTTGCTTGTCTACCTTACGTTTTAGCTTTGGTGAAAGGGCGCTTTTGCGATTATTATTTTTTGCTGTCTCCTAATTGTGTTATGTAATGTTTAATCTATGACACACTTTGTCGTAATCCCTCTCTAGAGAAAGGGTTTTCAACTTCCAGGCATACAATTATTTGTGTCATCCTCATCCATGAGGCACCGAAAACCACATCACAACATGTCATGATGATATGGCATATGGCTATCGCGGAGGTAAAGTAAGCGATTAAAACGAAAGTAAAAGTACCTTGGCCCTCTAACTATAGGTAACCCATATCATCCCAGAAGCGGGAGTATGAAATTCATCCGTAAAAAACAAAATAAAACATGACCACCAAATACTTTGTACCCGTTACGTCAATACAATAGGAACATTTTATGCATGTCCCTAAAGAGATCCACGTGTACGCAGTATGCGCTGTCTTTCTTCTCTCCCAACTTTACTAACAAATCGGATACGCGATTGTAACTGAAGTATTTGATTAATGCGTATTATTTTCTGGTGGTACACAACGCAAATATGTACGCATACATGCATATGTATACATATACAGCGCTAGCGGAGACAGATCCCACAGCGTTTCTCCCTCTGCGTGTGTGTGTATGTATGTATGTATGCGTCTATTTATTTTGTCGTTTCTCTGAGTCAGCACAAAGTTTTTTGATGTGGCTGCAGGTTGTCTCTGTGTCCTCTTCTGTGTTATTATTCGTAACGTACGACCAGCCCTATAGGATCGCAGCCCTGGATGAATAATAGATGGATGGATGAATGGTAAACAATATATTCAGCAACATTCCAATGTCATTTCCATTTCTCTTATTTGTTCTGGCCCGTACACAATTTCAGCAGTACATGCGTACTACTTTAGAATTAAAATCTCGTAACTCCACACACGGTTTTTGGTCAAACAATATTATATAATGCATATGTAGGTAGCAATACAGAAAACCATATTTTTATTTCTTTTCCTGGAACCGACCGCGTGCATATATTTTTTGTAAAGGAGATCCTAAGTCTGCTGATGTTTTCGCGGAAAAAATAAATGCGTACTATAAAATGGATTTTTTTTCTTTCTCGTTCCAGATTTTTTTTTATATTTTCTGTTTTCTATTTTGATGATGACGCTATAGACTCCCACATGCATCTTTTCGTCTGCTGATTTCATTTTTTCCCAGCGTCTCTCTGTCTTGTCATTGATTTGCTGAAAGGGAATTCCAGAAGGCAAAGAAATACGTTTTTTGAAACATACGGCATGCCTATAAAAACGAGTTAAACGGGGGATGACTTAAGGTGGAATGTGGTATCTGCAAAAAAATACTGGAAAGGTCCACACGAATACATATTATGTGCAGAAGATGTACATGAAACGAATTATATATTTCGTTAGGACATGCTTCCACTTTTCTACGATGACGACGAGGACACTGATGGCGCTTAGTTAGAATAATCCAAGTCGTTTTGACTTTACTTTTCTCTCTTTCTCTTCCCTTCGCCTTGCTCGCGTTTTTGTCGTAAGATGGAAAAATCACATTTTTTACATATCCTCATGCATTTTGCATGTCGTCGTGCTCTTTTATTTTTTCTTGTGTACTCTCAAACATACTACTTGAATGAGTGAATAGATCGTTTGGGAACCGATTTCGAATGAGGCAAACACGATTTAATACATACAGCAAGAAGCGAATGATGGCAGAGTGGCGGAGGAGGTGTTCAGGGAAGCGGAGCTGTGGGAGCAGAGAAAAACCAGCAAAAAATAAAATGTATTGACAACAATGTCGACAAAATACTTTTCCTACTTCTTGTGCTGCTGCTGCTGCTATATGGGTTTTACTACTAGCTCTGTGCTGCTCTGTTAAAATGGCTTGCAATTCCACAAAGTACACTTATTTTTCTTTTTTAATACGTGAGGCTATTTACATTTTACATGGAGCTCGACATTGATGTATATTAGCATGGCAAAAAATATCCACCCACTTCATGTTCACCTAGTCTTACACGGTTTCCTCTGCATATATTTAAAATTACTCACACGAAGACCGACACACATATATACACACACACACTCATATCCAACATTGTAATACAGTGTACACACTTTATTCAGAAAAAAGAGGCAGTTTACGACAAAAAGAGGGAGAGAGGTGGTGCCGCTTAATAGAGTCTTTACAGAAGTAGGACAAGTTTTTCTCAAAAAGATTATTTTGTATGCACACATTACTTCAGATTATATTTATTATAACTGGGTACTTTCCCTCAATTTCACCCATGACCAAAAGAGCCCCGGACAACCTTTTTTGTCTTGGGTGACGGTACAACGGTTGATGTCATTTAACATTTTTAGAATACATCTTTTCATGCAGATTCCTATTATGCATGTGATATACAGCATAACCACTCGTTTTCACCCTTTGCCATTTTACAAAGCACGTCACAAAATATTTCACTACTTCAACTTGTCAAAGACAAAAAAACTCCAGCTCTGTAATTCGGGTCAATCCGTGCAGTTTTTAATATAGGTAAGGAAAAAAGTTTGTGCATTGCTGAATAAGGGGTATATTTTGCGAGAAAAAAATATAATTTTAACAAGAATTCCAGAAAAAAGTATTTTGTAAGCTGTGGCGCTTGTCACTTGATTCTCTCCCGGTTTCTTTAAAGACAAAAACAATAGAAAATAGGAGGGGAACAGAGAATGAAAATGGGAAGTGTCAAACGAGAAGATTATTTAGATTGTGACGGAAAAGCCGTTAGCTATCAGAGATAAATATGTATTATGTGCTCGGTATGGCACGCCAACGTTACTGCCACCACTAACAATACCTCGATTATGCATTCTCCCACATCACTATCACACACATACACACAAAGAAAAATGAACCCAACGTGATTGTAAGAGGATGATGATCAAGAGAATGGCATGTGAAAGAAGAGTTGTAGAAGATCCTAAAAAAGCCTCTGTTCTTCACAGCTCATTTTTTTGCATGTTTCGGCACTCTGCTGAATGATAGTGCTGCATACCATATGCATATTTCAAACGGCCGTGTCTGCGTCTAGCAGAAAGGCAGGGCATATAAACACACACACAGAAATAGAGTGAGAGAGGTAGAGAGCCAAAAACAAGTATGCCTACATATTATCGTTCATATAAACACGCACATCTTGACATTCTTTACGCTTGATAGTCCTCATCATCTTATATTTTTGCTTAGCCAGTCAACAAAAACAGAAAAACGAATATATTACAGAGGAACACACAGAGAC
>JAHZNB010004340.1:0-10017 GCA_027744295.1 Callyntrura guangdongensis
CTGGAGATGACACAGCTTATTAGTCAGCTTATTAAAAGTCAGCTTATTACACCAATGAATAAGTTAGATCGTGAAAAGTTTTCCTTAGCACGCTTCCCCCTGACGATGATGAGTTTCTTTCCTTATCTAATCATATTTTTCTCGCTTTTCCTCAACTTATAATAACTATGCACCCGTGTTTGAAGTATCTACAGTATTGTCTCTATGCTTTATACTTATTTCCATGGCAGACACGTCTGCTCTACCTCCTCCCCCACATAAAAAAGTACTTTGCCCCTCAATTTCTTTTTCCTTCATTAACCCCAACAACTTCAACTTACTACTAATGACTGACGACAAACTTTTTAAAAAAACTCTTGTAGGAAAAACGTGACACTTACCATTTATATCGTTACCGTTGCTCGTTGGAAACGTTTAACATTTTTTATACTCACGCACACTTACACACAATAATCAAATTACAGGTGAATAGGTAGTTTGAAGAAAATCAAACACGTTCTATTAAAACGTTAAAACTTTACTTGCCAATAAAAAGGCAAAAAAAACTTGAGTTTATTTTTATTAACCCAAATGACTTAAACTTTTTTGCAGCTCCGGTTATTGTCAAGGTCTCTCTGGCTCTTTGAACACTACTAAAAAGTATGCCTGACATCGGCTTTCAACAATTTACTTCACCAATTTGCACATCCCGGTTTCAAATTTTTTGTGTGTGTCCCCTCTCACAGCACACATCTATTAATATTAATTACTTCATCACTCCAAATTGGCTTTCCAGCTATTTCCCCCAACCTTAGTTCTCGCGCAAACATCCACTTTGTCCTCGTACTTGCAACACAGTATAAATAAACCTTGATATACTATGTAAATTGCCGATTTTTTTTAAAGTACTCTGTTTTTCTTGCACTCTATTCACGTTTATAATAAAATCCATTTATGTAGTTTTTTCTTTCTCAAGTATATCATTCCTAGTGAGCCTGCTGCTGCTATTACTTAGACCTCGGCTATTTTTTACACAAAAAAATAAAAAACCTAACGAGGAATGATGATGGAATTCTCCTGTTGCTGCTATGGTCTACCAGGCAGGTAAATTCTACAGGTAGCAGCCTCCTATTTCACCAGTTTGCTAGTCTTCTCTACGTACTCAGTACTCACTCACAAAAGTGCAGGCAGGTAGGTATTATTTTTGTTCTGTGGTGCCCCAAAAAAAATGAGCCAGAGTTTTACTTAATGTTTTCTTGTTTTACTCGTTCCATGAAAAAACACTGCCTGAACTGTTGTGTGTATGTACACGTACCACCATCGAGAAGAGGACAAAGCACAGGTGGGTTGTGTGCACCGTCGTGATTCAGAATGCAGATTGAACAGAGATATACATGTGAGTGAACGGGAAAATTATTCGTAATCCTTGGTTAGCACACAAGAGTAACTTACATACTTGGTAGTAGTATCGCAGTAGTACGAAATACACAGTGATGATAATATTATATCATTATTATCATGACGACGATGATGAGATGATGGTCTGGTCAACAACAGTAACAGTGTTCTCTCGATGATGATGAAGCTGACGATGATGACAACAGACAGGGTTTCTCATGCTGCTGGTGAGGAGGATGAGTGAGTACCTGTGTGAGTTTGTCAGGGAGCGAGAGTGTGTGGTTAGCAAACGGAGGATTCCTACCTGTTGTACCTTTGTACCATTCCTCTGCTTATTTTTATTACACTCTGGGCTATTACTACACTGCCTCATCAGCAACAGCGTTGCTGTTGTAACATCTCCTCGGCTCGCCTGAATGCTGCTGCTGGCAGTAAAATGGTAAAATTTTGTAATAAAAAAGTGTAATAATGTGTGTTGCTCTGCTTGCAAGCTCGCCTTGTAGTCTGTGTTGCTGTTGACTGGTCCTTCTTCTTCTTGTAGCGCTCGTTGGCCCTCTTTTTCTTAATGCCAGAGAGAGAGTGAGAGAGTGGTATTCAGGTTGAAGAAGATGCAGCTATCTCGCTGGTCCTCTAGTCACAAGTCCTCATTATTAATGTACAGGCGAGATAGAGAGAGAGAGAGAAGAACGATGTGTTGTGTAGTGTGTATATATCGGGTTTTCTTCTGACTTGACTATCTCCTCTCCTGTGAGAGTCTGATTTTCCAAGTATCAAAATGCGAGTATCTCTCTGGCTGCTTCATTGTTCCATCGCTGAGATGATAATGTGGGCAAGTACGGGGCATCAACAAGGAGGATATGTGGTGCTGTTGAGAATGATGATGATAATAGCCAGGGATAGTCTTTTTTTCTTGTAGTATTTAACAAGAACAAGTTGTGGAATTCCAAATGTTCAAAAATAACAAGAGATGCACTTTTTGAGAGAGAAAAAAACACGTATACACACACGGGGGGAAATCAAGCGGAGTTTATGCCCGCATCTTGGTTTCCTCTCCTGCACACATCTGCATCTCTCCTCTGTTGGAATTAAACAAGAGGAAACGAGAAAAACATCATCGTTGTCTCTGGTAACAATATTTTCAACTAGTCCTTTCTGTCAGTGTATACGCTGCTGCTGCTCTTGTCAAAAATGATGATAGTTCTCTGCTGCTGGATTCATAAACCAAAATTAATGTTACAACGACAGCAGCACACTTGCTTCACCCAACAGCAGACTCATCCTCATATCCTGCATACTACTGTAAACATACAGACCCGCAGAAAAAACGTAGACACAAGAGATGTGAGAAAAAATGTATTTTTTGTAGAAAATGTGTCTTCACTTGGTCGCCTTGGTTGGTTCTCACGTTTTGTTTATGGTAACCTCCCGTGTACTAGTGAGGAATAAGGAGTTGGGAGTAAATGTGTCTAAAAATCGCGACTGTCTTGTCAATGTCGAGCCGACGATGATAATGATGATGATGATGATGATGACAATTGACGATACTGAGGAGAAGACGAATGTTATTATTGATTTGAAAGTATCAATTTATACAGGGATAATGCACAAGTAGAAAAGAAGATGCTCGTAATGATGGTGTTGATGATGATGATGATGATGAGTGTAACAATAAGTGGTAATAAAAGTACAATGCCTGTATTATTTTATGATTTTCAATGTTGCGTTTTGTCGTGCTGCATTCTGTAGGGAATTTGAAGAAGAGTACACACCAAGTGATGCACAAAAGTACAAGGTTTTTTTTTCTAGGGAAAAACAGAGAGTGGGCTCAATACTGATATATATATTTTTGTGGGTGAACTCACACTGATACTGATATCACACTCACATACACACACACACTTTTAGGACGACAACATGACATGCCATGCAAAGTGTGGTGGTGCTGCTGCAACAGAGGATTTATTATTGACAGTGGTAATAGTAATGGCAGCAGTAGTAGTGGTGTGGCGTACAAGAAGCCGATTAAAAAAAGGAGAATAATATTGGGAGAGACCTTCAATGGCAGTAGTAGTAGTAGTAATGGTGGATGGGGAATACAATAGAAAATGCACTGCGGCTGTCTATTTTATTAGGCATTTACTTTTAATGGTTTATTTGTGAGAGAGAGAATAAAAAAAAATGAAGTTGAATGCAGAGTCGATAAAGTTGATGCATGCGTGTAGTAGTGGTAGTAGCAGCTCAGAAATAATAACGATGATGATGATAATAATAATAATATATTATGATAGTTAGTATGCACAGTCGTATTTATATAGAGCTCTGCAAAGCATGTGTTGTTGTTATTTGGGGACTGTGACGATCGCACAACAATACAAACAACAGCAGAGGTAAGCAACAAAGTATGAAAGTTTGGTAGATTTTTAGAGAGACGGGATATGTGTGAAATGTAGTTTTTGGTAGAATGAGCAACTTTACTGGTGTATGCGTTTTGTAGCGTCTAATGGCGGTGGTGGTTGACGGTGTGTGTGTGTGCTCTGATGAGACTGGGACGACTGGTGCAACGATACTGAGCTCGAAAGCTGAACATGAGGATCCTGTTATCCAAAATGAAAAGCAGAGCAGAAGAGCATTGAAAGCAGGAGCAGGGAAGTGGTAAAAAGTTGTGAGTGTGGTTGTAGGAGTCGTTGTAGCGCGGAGGGATAACAGAGAAAAAGCATAAAGTCGGTGTGGTGCTATATGGTATTTTTGAGGAAGAAAACACAGGCTATGACAATTCTATGTAAGTGGGTAGAATACTACGTGGCTATGCTGCTACTGTGTATTCAGTCTCAGGAAGTTGGGGTTTTTGGGTAGAGACAGAGAAAACGGGGCTTTGTGAGTGGAGGAGGACGCTCCCATACACGCTCTCACACGCAACGTCAAAATGAAAATGTTTTTAGAGAAAATAATGGAAATAGCATGCAGGAGCAGTAGTAATAATAACAAAAGTAACAGCAGCAGTAGTAGTGAGTAAGCAGGCGTGATCAATTTTACCTCTAGAAGAATATTTGGGTAAAGGAAGGAACAAAAAGTACAAAAGTATTTCAACATTTTTTTTTATTACAAGAGAATCGACAACATCAGCAGAGAGATATTTAAGAGGGGTATAAAAATGCGAGGAGATTGGTAATTTACGCGAAACCAGAGCACAAGAGCAAGGAACTAGTAGGGAAGATAGATAGGGATAACAATAAAATGATGATGAGGAGAGAGTGGGATATGTATTAGTTGGCATTACACAGGGATTTTACGCATTTTCCTGCTACCAAAAGCCTCATTCATCATTATTTACTGCGGCGGTTATTGTGTTCTTTTTTCGCTGGGTGCAGCAGTCGAGGAGGATAATTTGGCATTCTCTCTCTGTTGTCCTGTCATTTTTTAGACAGTATTTAGATTTTAGATGCGGTGGTAGTAGGAAAAGTCGCAGAACAAACAGGAGTTGGGAGGTAAAGCACGTACAATATGATACCTACGGCCATTAAAAAGACGCCAACTATCAACCGTCGTATTTGATGGCACCTTAGGAGAGAAAAATGCCGAGTCAAGTAGATAGTGTAGAAGCGCTACAAAAAACTGCACAAAACCTAAATAGGGCCTTGCGTAGTTTACGAGTAGGAGTATCAGTAGTACTGAGATTCAGTACTCACAAGTACACAGAGGGTGCACTAATGAGCAAAAAAGGATAATGCGAGTTTTGTACTTAAAATTATATTCATTCTCAAGATGCATAACACTTGTACCTGACTGCGTGTCTCTAAAATAAACGGCCATTATGCAGTAAAGTTTGTTGGCAATGAATGTTGCCATTGCCGTCACTCCTGCTGCTGTTGTTGCCGTTGCCGTTGGTTGTTGTTTTCGATATTGTGTGTGTGTGGTGTTTGGAGTGATTAACACGGTATTTTGGGTTTAATGCTGTAATATTGGCATTACACACTCTCAGTAAGGGACACAGAGTTTGCATGTTTGTATGCAGACGTCTTTTATCATTTCAGATTATATTATACACAGCTATCATCCGGATATACGTAATTAAAAGCAGTAGTAGCAGCAAAAACGGCAAAACAACCGTTCTACAGGGTACTCGTTTTCAAGAAGAGATTGCATGCACCAGTGGCAGCAGGAGGTAATATGATAATAATGGTGATTAGGTTTAAAAAGATATTGTACAGCTATTTGAGTGTGTAGGCGTAGAATAATATGGATTGGTGCAGTGAATAAGACAGAGAGAGAGAGAGAGATGTTAATATTGTTTATTGAGCGTTCAGCAAGCAAAAACAATAAAGAGCATAAAGGTTACTACAAATCCATACGAGCGTGTTCAGGATGAACTTAGCAGAAAAAAAATAAATGGCTCTGTTAACTTGTCAGTGGTAAAATCGGCAGTATTTTACACGACAACGATGTAGACACAAAAACAAAATAATTATTGAAACAACGGCGATGTTGTAGATGTGTGTAGTGTATAGATGTGAGCGTGTATGTACAAAAGATTTTAGAGGTGAATTTTAGGCAGGACAAAGACTCCATAAATTGGAGAAAGAACAAAACGCGTGGAAGATTTTTGGTGGTAGAGAGAGAGGTTGTAATTTCACGTGCACAACGTTTGTTTGAAGCTGGGGTTGGGTTTGACGTAAACAGTATAATGAGTAGTGAGAAATGTTTATGGAATATTTTAGAGGAGTAGAAGCAGTTGTTGTGGTAATAGAAACATGAAGGGGTATAATGGAAGATAGTGAGTGAGAGAGAGAGCCTCATAAATCAAGTGCTAATTTTGGCGGAATTGACGCCGCACGGAATTCTGTGAGTGAGGCAAGCAACGTTACTTACCTCTCGGTATGGTAAATGGTAGTATGTACGATGGTGTAGATTACGATGATGATGATGAACAAGAGATAAGGTGATGACAAGAGTCAAAACCAAATTAAAATGTTGTGAATGTACGGAAATTTTTGTATGGTTAATGGTTACCAGCAGTATTCGGGGATGGGTTCAAGATCCAGGCGACGATTACTATAAACGTATGTGTACAAAATTTTGTTTTTGAAATTGTAGCTGGTATGTGACATGTGGACGGGGTTGCGTTCTGTTTCATGATATGTACTTGGATGAAATGGTACTACCAAAAATTAAATCTCAGTAAAATTATGATTTGTACCGTAAAATTTTGATGAATGTAGTGTGTACAGATATATGTATGTAGTTTAATTAAAGTCACGCCATACGTTTTACATGGCAAATCCCATTTTGTTTTTGGGAGGTAGACACTATGCACTAGGATTATAGACACATATTATGATAAGCGAGTATGCTATTGGTTTGGTTGTTGTAATACCAAATAATTTTTTGGCTTATCAAAGTTCACTGTAGTATATATGTTCTAAATAGCATGTTTTTGCTTGCTCGAATAATAAAATGTAAATATTAATTACAAAAGACTAGATTATGAGATTTGCGGTGACTGACCACACGTAACGTAGGTAATGGACTAGTTAAATGATAAATTTATTGGCGGTTTTTGCTTGTTTTTTTTGTGGCGATAATTTGTTTTAAATGAATTGTTCATAAAAATAGAGGAAATGATTTGTGGGATACGTCATCATCATAATCTACTATAAAATTACACAGAAAGATAATGCATTTTTCTTGCAGCACTAATGGTAAGTACAGATAAATTATGATTTATTACTTAGGGGATAAATTTATTAACGCCTGATAAATATGGGGATTGTACTCAAGGGGACTGGGAAGTCCCTGATCCATACAGGTCCTTGGAACATTTCACTATTGCCAGTTACAGGGTATGAACTCCAATTTCCCGTCGGTAGATAAATATCCCGTGACGTGGCGCCTTCGTCCAAAATGGGTGCAACGATGATTCCATCACCCAATGTGTACTCTGTTTTAAAAGATAAAACGCTATGTAATACATTCTATTTGCGTGTATTTTTTTAGAATTAAAAATAAATTTTGTGATTGTAAAACTGTACCGCTGTCAATGGTGAATGTTTCTGGATTCTCTGGGTCTAACCACCATAACGGTCTATTAATTGGGCTACCATCTACCGTAGTTTGCCTAGCAGCTTGAAGGATTTCGTTTTTAAATTCGTTTCGAATAGCCAGAACTTCTCGTGTCAATCGTACGGTTTCCTGGTCAAAGTCCCAGGGTACGATGGAAAATTGCACGGATGGCATCAACACATTTGCTTGCATCCACCTCACATACAGTTCCTTACTCGGTCTGGAGGCAATGTTTGAGCGCATTGTGATATTGGGTAATGTGATTTTGGGTAATATATTTGATCGCATTGTGATTTACCTGCCTCCTATCCCGTGTTTCTGATTCCTGTGCGCTGTCCTGGTCTCAATCAAACCTCCAAACTTACTGCAAGCTTCTACAAACTTGGTTGAATACAAATTTGGCATGAGTGTCGCATCTCCATCAAATTTGGGGCTGGCGCTGGGGTGATAAGTGAGCCAGTTGCTTTCCCCGGCGTCAAACTTGAAGGCCGCGACTCCCATGTCCTGTTGTAACTTTTGAAGACGGGCCTGCCACCACGCAACTGCATCTGGGTTTGTCATGTCAATGGCTCCAGCATTGGACCCCTCCCACCAAGAAGATATTCCAGGGTTCCCTTTGTTATCTCGTAAAAAGTAGTCTTTCTCGATCCCTTCTGGGAACAGAGGACAGTTGTAGTTGATAAAGGGAGTCACCCAAACGGTAACATTGAATCCCATTTCATTAATCTCTTCAATCATAGACTTAGGATCGGGAAATTTGTCCGGGTGGAAAGTGAACTGGCCGTAGCATGGTTCCCAGTTGTCGTCAATTTCAACGTGGGATGATAAGCTGAATCCCTCCTGGATTATGCGCCGACTAAAGTCGAGGACAATGGACTGGTTAACCGCTTGAAAGTACTGAGCCCAGGTGGACCAGAGAGGGTAGAGCAACATACGTTCCTCTGGAATGCTGGTGGGTAGGTCGAAAAAATTCTGTTGAATTTTTTTGTGCGCTTCCAGAACGTTGTCTGCAATGCAGTAGGAGTACTTCATAATGAGTGGGCTCTGGACAGCGAACGGATGATCATCTTTGGCGGTAAAGCAAATTTCTGGATTTTGACCTGTCGTGATCTCTATAGAACGAGTAATAATTTTTTTATTATTTAATTTTAACCTACCATAAATACTATATAATTAATAATTGAATTGATTAATTTATTTAAAAATCTGCATTTTACTGTAGTACAATGGAACTGCCTCATCAAAGAAAAATCCAACGCCATTTGACATTAACCAGTACTTTTCCAAAACGCCACCAGCGAAACCTGTGCCATTGGCCAAATGATCCCCTGTGATAAAAGGAACCTGACTCCGTTCCTGGGTTTCGATGGGCCATCGTTGTACAAATAGTTCTCCCCCACCGTACCAATTTATATCGGATGAAATTTGGTAGCAATCAATTAAACTTCGGGAGTAAAAAGACGTTCTCTCTATTCGCCCGCAGTTTTTGTCCGTAGGTGGAGTGATAACAAGCTTGGCATAGTCACCCCAAGAAGCGCAAATAGCATCAGCAGGATCGGTTTCTTCACATTCCCAGATTACGTCAACTGCCTCAGGGAGATCTATACCCAAAAATGCCCGATTGTGCTTTGAGAAAAGACAAGCCGATAAATTAGAAATTCTTATAAATTTCCAAATTTATGAAGACAAATAAAATGTGAAGTAAAATATTGTATGGAAACGTACTAGGTTTATCAGGGCTGGGCCCAAGAGTAATCTTTACACTGCTAGTTGGAACGCGAGCGGCTCCACTTTTCCCATTATTACCGTTGCTTGGTTGGACTTGTACAAAAAATTTGTCGCTTTCCCAGAATTTACTTTGTTCGGCCTTGACTTGAGTAGAGACTCCTATAAAAATCCCGAAAAGAAACAACTTTGTAAAAAACTTCATTTTGTTGAAGGCCAAGCGGATTGTTACTACTTGTGCATAAAGAGCCACGGAATAAATTAAAAAATCAAAATGGAATAATTTCATACACCCAAATTACGTACTACGGATACATATGACCATCATATGATAAAAAATGAGTGACAATGACAATGAATGTCGAGTATCGTCAGTTTTGAAAATAATGAGAATGATTTATCTTGATTTGATGACAAATGACATGAAAGTAGCCTTTTACCTTTGATCGAAATTAGAAGAAAAACAAGGTGATTGATACGACAATGATACTTGATTGATGACCAGTTTGATGTTGAAGGACAGTTTGTGCTACAAACTCTGTCATTATAGTGACACAGTTACACTTCATTTATCGCAAAAACGATAAAAGTAAATCATTAGTACTATTATAATTAATTACATCAGCTAATTATATCGTACCAGTACAAAATGTCAAATGCATAAAATACGCTTGAATCTGGCTTGTTATGAATCGTAGAAGAAAATATGGGCGCCGGGCACATTTTTGTGAGAGAATCACACTCAACCATAGGCGTAACAACCGGGGGGTACAGGGGGTACAAATCCCCCCCACGATCGGACTCTAACATTACAGGATAGGGAAGCTAATACATTACAGGATATGATTGTACCCCCCT
>JAHZNB010004341.1:0-84125 GCA_027744295.1 Callyntrura guangdongensis
GTTTGATATACTCTCATGATTATGTTTATGATAATTTCATAAGTTGAAAATTACAATTATGGTCGGATGCATGCATCGTCCTACAGAAAAGCATACAGGGACGAAGAATGCATCTTAATTTTTTCACTCCTCGTTACATAATACAAATTTAAGTGACGAAGTATTCATTTTTTACCCCCGACTGAAATTTTCCCTTTATAAACTGATTCTCAATCATTTTTAATCTTTCGTACAACCCAATCCTCTGTTATGCTATTTTTCATAAATAATAAATACAGAGCGTAATTGTGAGGCAACACAATTGAGACAATTTAGTGTATTTATAGATTACTTATGTATTTATAGATTACTTAAATATACTTACATGTGGATCGTTACCGAAATGAATACAATCTGAAGATATTTTTCTGCTAGGGATTTATGCATGTTTGTCCTTTGTTAAGTGACCTGTAAAACATATAAGGTTTAAGGTTAAGGTTTAAGAAGAACTTTATGATCTTCCAAAACTGTGTAAGGGTTCATTATGTTTGTTTAGTCCCTCGCATGAAATGAAGGTTTCGACGTTAATGTTTAACCCCATTATCATATCTAAACTAATACGTGTTACATAACATACAAAAACCTTAGTGCCGCCGTAGCGTGTGGAATGGGAATGGGATGGGTACTACGATATTTAAAAAAATATATTAATTTAATTTACTTTAATTTAAACATGTATATATTGGTATTTATGCATACAGACTGCACTATTATTTGTCATCTCAGCATAGGCAGTCTGCCGAGGGCAAGATAACCTGAACAGTTTAAATTTTGAGTCTGCTTATGTCAAGTTGTACCTGCCAACAGAGTTCCAACTGCTGTTGAAGGCAATGGTAAAAGTGTAGTGACTTCACAACACTACACCTTAAAATCTACAGGTTTGTTCCATTTTCATCGCTAAAATGAGCTCGTACATGAGTTTAATATTTCTGTTGCAATAACTGTCATTTATAAATCCTTCTTACAAATATGTAATCAAAAATTGACTGACAGAACCGTTTAATCCGGGATCTACTTGCATATTGTCGTTTTTATATCAAACTTCTCAAAATTATATTTGCTAACTTATGGCAGACAGGTAGTCTCAAGTGACCCCAAAACCGAAGATTTGACCTAGTGTACTTTGTTACAAAGTGCAAACATTACCTTTTAATTTATTTCTAACTGCCTCTTGTGTCTAGTAACATCATCTACATTTGGATCTAAAGTTTCAATACTTTTTTAACTTATTGACTTA
Organism: Callyntrura guangdongensis; assembly: GCA_027744295.1. Classification (NCBI taxonomy): domain Eukaryota; kingdom Metazoa; phylum Arthropoda; class Collembola; order Entomobryomorpha; family Paronellidae; genus Callyntrura; species Callyntrura guangdongensis. The sequence goes on from JAHZNB010004341.1 coordinate 1,277, forward strand.
TTAATTGACGATTAATATTGATGATAATATTATTTATCTGTTATTGTAAGACCTGCTCATTAGCAGACAATCTTTTCAGTTGTGATGCAAACGATTAATGTGACAAATAAAAAGTGGAATAATAATAATAATCAATCATATACATGTGTAAGTAAATGTGCTCCAACCAACCCTTAAACCTAGGATATAATGATTCCATATAATGTTGACGTAATTTAATTTGACGTATTCTAGTTTAACCTGACGTAATTTTCGAGATGCAGGTTGACGTAATCAAATTTTAGGTTGACGTAATAATAATTAATGTTGGCGTAATGAAAAACGTTTTTATTTTTGTAATTATTTACCATTTTACAGTGTCAAATTGATGTACTTAAACATACACTTTATTTTTTCATTTTTTTAACCGATTATTTAAAATTAGTATTTTTTTTGCGTTATTTACTTTATGTCAATTTAAAATGCTAGACCTAAAAACGTAAATGTTTTAAATAACAACAGAAACAACTTTGTGTTAATATTTTTAACATTACAGGCATTAACTTTGCGAACGAACGTATCCATGTTTTAAACTGAGTAACAGTTTTTGTGCTTTGTCGATAATTTTTACATTAATTAAGAATGTTGTATTTATTTGTCTGTGTTTTTTCCGCTAATGCATTCCCAAACTTCATTATAAACAGTAAGTTCTCGGTGTGACTTTGCTCTTTAACCAGACAAACGATGAATTTTCCCATAGATGGTCGTAAAGAATGTACTTATAACCTGAAGCGATTTTTCTGACCATTGCAAACAGTCAGCATTGCACCAAAAATTATTTTGTGCAAGGTAGTGTGTAAGTGTGGTTATTCGAGTCGTTTTTGCAGTACGTCAAGTTGATTTATTATTCAATTTTGCATATACTTTGACGAAATTCAAATTACGTCAAGTTAAAATTCGTCAACCTTAATGTATACCGATATAATACATACTTGACTGTAAATTCCAGTTAGAAAAGATAATCCAGGATTAAAACTGATTCTGATATATTAGCTACTAAGCTTACAGGTAGAGTGATGTAGAGAATGTACAAATGAAAAACAACTTTAATGGAGTGCTCGATTGAACTCGTTTCATCCAAACATATTATCCAACATTCAGAAATACTCTTGCGCCGACGTCGAAAAACGCAGCGTTATGTATACTGTGTAATTTAAAAGTGAACACATCGTCATCCAAATCTACCGAAAGATAAATGTGCAATAACCTTTTCCATATGCAATATAATATTACTTATGTATTGTATAGTACTGTAATGTTAAGAATTCCCAAGAAAGTCAATACAATCTCCTGAAAAGTCAGTTTTTTATTAATCAAGGTAGTGGGTATTTATGATGATTTCTTTTATCCATTATTGCTAATGCTCCGTTACTTTGTACTGTCACCGAACCTTTTCGCTGAGAGTGTAAAAATCTGGACAGAATGAAGTACCCTGTACTGTACCGATATCTGGTGATGCTTACCAAATTCATACCGAATTTCTCCTCGTTTCTGAAACGAGCAGTAAGATTTGCAAAGACAACGTAGGCTTTGGATGTGATATCCTGCAGCAGCCAACTTCCCTAGAAGTTGCTTATAATTACACAACGTTGACAAAATTGGTTAAAACAAGAAAACAGAGATGCAGTACTACATTACCATGGAATAGAATTAGCGTCGTCGCCAAACTATCATCTAAAGAAAACACCGAATGCATGGATATTATCACTTTATCACATAGTGGGGGTAACGCTGTCAAGATGTCAAGTGTTTGGATAGAAAAGTTTATGACAGATGGAGTCGTAGACAAGAGCCAACGTCTGGGAATAATGAGAATTTCCTAATTATTACTTGAAGTTCTCTTGACAGCCGTTTTGCTAAGTTTTGTCAACGGTCTCGTTTGGGCGTACAAGTGTTTTAGGAAGAAAAATCCTGAAAGAATTCTTTTTGAAGCTTTTTTGTTGTTGTTTGACTGTCTAAAAGTGGCTAAGATTCTTTGATCTAGCGTTTCTTTTGATTGTAAGATGCTCTTTCTTGTGACTTACTTTTGGTAGTTTGTTTTAGTGAAAGACAAGGTAAAAGTTGAGCCAAATTTATTCAAGTATTTAATTAGACCATCAAATTTGTCAATTTCCACTTTATTCGTTATGCAAGAATTTCCCAACCACGTTATGACGTTTGTCTGCTTTATATTTACCTTAGTCTCTGCACCGACCTATTTCTTGCCATTTATTAACTACTGAAAGATTAAGTATTCAGTAGTTAATGAGATTGTCTTCCTATCTGTCTGTCTGTTAGCACGATAACTTTCGAATGCAAACGAATTTTAAAATTCTCTTTTCGCCAATCTATACCTATATATATGCTCATCAATAGCTCTTATGAGTTTTAAGATGGGGGTTTGCGGTCAACCCCCTGAGAGCGGGAGGTCGACTCTTTCAGTAGTTTCTCATTTGCGTTACATGCTTCTCGTTGATACTTAACTGAACGTGTTATTATTATGCAACTGAACTTTGCGTAAAGATAAAAATAAGCTGCATCCATATCCATTAGTATAATAATCTCACCCTAGTCCAAAATTAAACATCAAAAATGATTACGTTCCACCATTCAACCATTCAACCATTCGTAATGCGTTGCTACATTTAATATATCCAACATTCGCGAAGTCAAACTTCAACTCCAATATAGTCAGTCCAGCACAAGGAGCAGTAACTCTAGAACACGACTTTCCAACTGGAAATGGATACATAATACATAAAAAATACTTTGATACAGGACAAAATGTAAGTGCTCACTTTTTTATATATTTGTAAAAAAAAGCAACACCGAAAGTTGAAGATGATTGCAATAATGGAAAATGGGGCTAGGCAAGAAAAGTGAGTAGTCGACCAAGCAGGAATAATACACAACATTACAAAGTATAAAGTAGTAGAGACAGACTACACATTCGGTAAAACATAAGAGTTCACTATTAGACTTATGGGATGTGGTGGTAGTATGTAAGCCAGTAAAAGAAATGCTAATGCTGATAAAAGGCAAGCAGTTGTGTTCGTCTGTCATTGATGTACTTTCGATTCCCTTTTCTATTTCTTAAGGAAAATGTTCTCTTTCCAAGAAAATTTCGTATAACCTTCCATGAAGGCGTTTGTAAAGTAGACACAAGTGGAATAAGTGAAAATACCTCTGCGAACGTACAATGTCGTGGTAGTAGTGTTGCTTGGTGTGTGTGATCGGTGCACCAAACCGGAGAAGTGTGGGAGAAAGGAAAAGGAAAGAAGAGAGAGTGAGTGAGAGGAAGACTTGGGTATGACACTGACTCAAATGACTGCAATATATTATTATAGAGCGTATTCGCAATTGGTGCTGTTGGGAATGTGCCCGTATACGGTATGTACAAATTAATGTACAACAACAATATGCACATAAAATGCTTTGGCTCGCCTCTATGTGTGTCTCCTCTGAGGAGCTCATCCATGACTGCGTATAATATAACAAAGTGTATAATCATCATCGTCGTGATCAACATTCGCCCAGAGTAATATTCATGGTCCGTACGAGACATGTACATAAGGAGGTTATGTTATGTTTATGGGGGAAAGGGAAAGATCGGAGGACGTGTTTTTGTTGCATAAACATTGTATAGAAGTAATTCATGTAATGTATTTGTTGGTTTGCCACTGAAAATGAGAGGAGAGGGTGCAGTCAGAGGGAAACGCACCACCACCAGCAGCAGTTGTAGTGGCAGAGACCAGGAAGAGAAAGAGTGACATACACAGAAACAGAGAGAGAAAGTAAAGGAGGGAGCAAGAATGAACGATAAAAGTTAGGTGCTGGCTGGCTCCAGAATAGAATCACTTTGTTGAATGCTGCTACTTTCGCTTTGCCTACGATATTCATCGCACAAACAGCTCATTGAAATAACACCAGCGATCACCATGTATTCATTTATATGTGCTGTTGCTGCACTTTGCCAACTAGACGATAACATTGTAAGTGTTGTGTGTCGTACTCGTATTGTCAGAAGGCGTATGTTATAATGCTTGCGTGGCAGTTAGTTGCTGCCAGGTCTATAATGTGATATAGTGGAGGGGATGATATGTACATTGTGCAGTAGCAGAAAATGTACCATCGTGTCGTAGTGAATGTTTGGTTGGGAGTAAAAAGGGAAATCATAAGGAAAGTTCAGAGACAGAGAGAGAGACAGAGAAAGACGGAGTGAGAGAGGACAAAAGGAAGGGAAATAAATACATGATGAAGGTAGTAAAAGAATGTTAAAATAATAGCAGTTACGTATAAAGGTTGGTGAGTTGAGAAACTAGGGAGCACTCCCATGTTGTAGGCTACACTGATATCGATCCGCGGGCATCACATTGGACTCCTAGTCCGTTTTGTACTCGGAACGAGGCGGAGGCAAAGATTTCTTGAAATGAAGGGGCCCGACTCACAAGACGGGGAGAAGAAATTCGGGCAGATGAGGTGGTGCACCGAGGAAGCTCTTGCGCCAATTTTTTTCTGCCGAAACTAGTTGTATCTAGCCGTTGTTCATGCAGTTTCACTGAGCGATGGGCTCGTGAGGATGTGCTTCACTTCCTCTCTCTGTCGAAATTCCACCGTGCCTTGAAAAATCTGAGACTCAAGGCAATTTTATGCCCTCCCCCATACTCGGCACGGAAACTTATACAGTGACTACCCCATGAAAAACTATGAAAGGGTCTCAGTGGTTTTCCCCAGGCTTCAGTAAAGGCTCTTGGATGAGTTCCCCTGAATGATGCTCATCCGACGGTTGAAACACTATACTGACCGACAATATCCTGTTCCTAGTACAACACATCCGTTAGTTACTTTTAACCAAAGTGTGTTTAAGTGAAGTGTTTCTAAATTAATTGTCACCACTACTCTTTTGCTAGCCCGCCTACATCCATCCCAGTATTGCTGTCACTGTAACCGTCATCTGCTGAGAGAGTGAAGATAAAACACAAAAGTAGTCATCATGTTTAGTTTCAATTTTGCAAGTAAAATGCTCAATACCATAATGGGCACCGAGGAGCCCCAGCAGCAGCAACCAGGTGCTGCAGGACAGCAACAGCCACTTGGAATGGCGCCAGGTCAACCTCAGCAAGGTGCTAGGCCTATGGGTGTTGGGTTTCAACCTGTTCGCCCTACTCCTCAGGGGCCAGGTGCAGCTCCACGGCCTGGCTACGGAGGTCCGCCTACATTTAGTGGTCCTAGACCAACCCCTGGCGCCCGTCCAGGTCCTCCTACATTTGGGGGACCTCAAAGATTAGGAGGTCCAGGAGGGATGCCACATCGGTTTAATGGGCCTCAACCTCCTCCTGGTGCACAACCTCAGCAACAGCAACCTCAACAGCGACCAATGCCACCTGGACAAGCACAACAGCCTCTAGGAATGCGCGGGCCTGTTCAAATGCAGGGACAAGGGGTGGGCCAAATAAGACCTCGCGGACCCGGACCTCTTCCCACACAACAGCTACAACAGCAACATCAGGTTCCACCGAAACCGACAGGTAAGAATAACCTTTTATATTTCCTTATCATCCTACAACATGCTATTCAAAACCCGATGCCATGCAACCTTGTTGTATCTTCATTTCATACAGCCCAATCATCTATGCTTTCCAAAACAAGCTTTAGGTCAATACTCACATGGTTCATTCAATTAGCGTAACACTGGAACGAGCAATAGCTTCAATTCTGACATTTAACTGACCTCCGCTGTAGGATAGGTAGCTTAACATTCATTTATATCCAACATAAGATATAATACTCTATGTGTCACATCCGTAGTCCTTAAATAGGTTGACTTTCTCCGACTGTTGAGGTTTTACAAAAGTCAATACCGTAACTCACATGGCAGCATACAGTCTAACTCAAATAAAGCAACTGCCAATAACATTCAAATACAAGGGTTCAAGGGGATTCCAAAAAATGCAAGCATGCCAGATAGCTCGCACACACGAGTGAAAGCACAAAACAGGTCATTAGCCAGAAGCAATTTAAATAGCTTCCGAGAGACAGCCAGTTCCGCACACTTATAAATTTCCATCATCCGCTGCATGTAATTCTATTATTTTCATTTGAGCTAAGAATAGAAGGCTAGCCGGAATTTTCTCCATCCGCTGTTCTCCGCCAGTATTAAGTAGCTGGCACTTTTAATTATCGTCCTCGGTACAAGCGTAGGTAAACCAGACTTTTGGGGAACATTCATAAAGAATGTTCAGATGCAGGTTAATATGGGTCATACCCCGAGTACCTTATTAAGGTTGTCATTTATCTCATACTAAAATGTGCAACATGGGGTGGTTGGTTTGTTTGAAAGTTAGCATTTATACTGTAACTTGTTTACGCACAGCCCCCTGAACGGCAAACAATTAAAGCACCACCAACAAACACTTGAGCATGAGAGGAAGTGCTACACTCATTTCCGTACAGGCACACTACGAAAATGAGGCATTCCGTTTCTCCTTATCATTTATACATGCTCCCACACGGTAGTAATGGTTGTGGCAGTGAAGGAAAAAACAAACAAGACGTGTAGCAGCCAAGTCTCCAGGCACGTTCTCCAGTCCATTATTAAGTTAAGACGTCTGTTTTAGAGAGCGAGCGAACTAGAAAGGACTAAAAATATGGACCGATAAATGACAAATATCCCAATCCCTTTGCGGAACAATTTTTATTATTATTTTTTTCTATTTGAGTCGAACGGACTTCAGTATACGCAAACAATACTCTTTCTTTTAGAACAACCCGAAACATCCCTTACCTCCTACATTTCCACATTTTGTATGCTTGCCTTTACTACATACATATATCACTCATAGTAGACATTTCTATTGCTGGCGTACCTTGTCCACAGGTATATACGTTTTAAAAAATGTATAATATGCATGCATACTCAAATGCACGACTCCTATATACCTGGAGTCCTCGCTAAAAATATTCAGTGGAGGAAACACAAGGAGAAAAAAAGTGGCATATAATAATAAACTCATCGATCCACTCTCCTCCATTTCCCCCCTTTTTACTTTTTTCTCTCGTTCTCCCTCTTATCTTGTATTTTTTTCCTTTACGTAACGGTATGATTTGCCATATTTCTTGACAAGATATATGTGAGCACCGCATTCAAAGTAGTTGTATTCAATCAAGTGTTACGTGCAAAATACAAAATGTCACTAAATAATTGCAAAGCAAATGTTTGAATGTCCTTCCACTGGTTTCCCTGTGTAAACGTAAACATACAATGCAATGGCAAAAGGAAAAACAAAAACAAATTGCTCAGCTTTATTTCCTTCGAATTTATCACATGCACTTTGGCTCTTCTGCATTCGTTTTTTTCTACGCTGTGCTATTGCTGGAATTTTACGATGTTTTTCCAAAGTGGGGAATAATACATAATAACAACAACGGGAAATATATTGCAGACTCTTATGAATAGATAGATTCACTATAGCAAAACTATCATATATTATGCAATGTATCTGGATACATTATCCTTGTAATTAACACTGCAACCTTCATTATAAAACATCTGTGGTCGTACACAACAGAGAAGAGCTTGGAGGTGCGACTTAAAAACATTCAGCATATATGCAATCAACATATGATATGCAAGGATTATAGAGACATAATGTGTATTTTGAACGTACCACGCACCTGGTGCACTCGGCGATACATTAATACATTAACTAGCAAAAAATATAATAATATTGCCTTGTGAAGTTTAATATTATTATTGAATACAAAGTAAAAGCTCGTCTGCGTGTCGGCACGAAAATAACTGTACCTCTAGAGTAAACGGCGTTGATGGCCAGAAATCTTGGAGTTACTCTATTTTCTTGTCAGCATTTTCCTCCATGTAGTGGACATTACACAGTAGTTGTACTAGTAGCAGCACTTGGCTCGCTCACCTCACCATTTTCTTTAAGTCGCGCAACGCAAAGCTTTATCTGGTTTTTGTACAGAAAAAATTGTGGTAACACACGGGAGAACTATACAGTTTTGCTCTCTGTTTTTCTTACCTTACGTTGCAAAACACAAGAAGCTGGCGCGGCAGTGACGGTGGTGCTGTGTATATTAGAATGCGTGAACATTATATTTACGAAAGGGAAAGCCAGTTAGATGAGAAGGCTATTTTGATGTATGAATGAAACTTTGCGTGTTGCTGACTATATTGAGGAGAATTGGTTCGTGAGAGGGAGGGGAGAAAATGAAAAAAGAGAAAGAGTGTGTGTGGTGACTGAATGGTTGATGTGGTGTCGGTGTGGTGACATGAAACCTAATGCACACGCTTTTATAATCTGTATGTGTGTGTGTGTGTGTGTCAGCGTCGTCGTAGTAGTACTTATATTAATGCTTATATCATAAATGTGGCTTAAACACGGGAGGTAAGCTACATACGATACTGTTGATATTCGTTTACTGTAACTGTATATATGTGGATATTTGCTTTGCTCCTCAAAAGTTTGTTTATTATAACAGTTGTACTTTAAATCTCTCAGGTTTCAGTATGACTGTATTTCGAGAGTCTTGCATGTAGAAGCTTCCGCAACGCGGTATAATAACGGGACTTGTCTTTGCTTTAGAAGATATAAAATTTCATCTCGTTTTTGTTTTGTTAAAAGAAAACACGAATAAGTGCGACTAACTACTCTTGTGCTAATAAAATTTTCATACCAAAGCCGCATTATACACCAAGTGCGCTATGCTTCAAAAAGCGACGTTCTACCTGTACCTAAAACCTCATCAGAACATGGTGTGCTCGTGCTGTTACTGTAGAACCATATGAGTACGTATTGACAAAAATACGTTAATGCGATCGACAAAAATTTTGTGCCATTGTTAGTTCTTGGTAATATGTTTAGCCAGTTGTATAAATTGTTATTGGAATTGGATTGCATAATATGTAGGATGAAGAAATTAAGGGTTTATAGGGGTCGAGTCTAGCTGATTGTTACAAAACTGCAGTGCAATGGCAAATAAACTGCAAGAAAACTAGGGTAAGCTTTTTCCTAGGCATTATTACGTAAACTGCTGACGTTACGCTCGTCATGATTTAATGATTCGCTTGGATGTTTTGATACGAAAGTATCAATACCAGGAATTCGACTCTATATCAGTTTTGAAACAGAATACGGCAAACCTGTAATAGATATTTTGATGAAAACAAAAATGCACCGTCGACTGTTTTCAGATGAAACTTTCATGGATCCCCTTGACTTTCTTGTCTAAATTTACACTGTTTTGTAAACATTTGCAGAAACAGACGCAGACATAATATAAACATTAGTTCAGTTCAGTGCAGCATACCCAACCTGTATTGTACGCTGCTGGGATTTCTATGCATTACCAAGAACCGTTGCAAATGGCAATGATCGCGAAAATTAAGGTCGTCGCTCCTTGTGTGTGTACACAGCTAGAGATAGGTCGATGTTCATGTATCTAAGGTATATACTTTCATGCTTCCAATATTTCAACGGAAATCCGTATAATCTTCCAAAATAAATGGGAAAATTGCACGTGAAAGAATTATGCCTATATGTATATATGTAAACTTGCTTGGGACAAGTACAATTCTGTGCTTTCTGGTAGATTACGGATCTGGTCGTAAAACCACAAAAAACCCACACATTAACTACATGCTTTCTTTCAAAGTGCTTTGTTGCATGCATAGAAGTCCTCTCTTTTGGAAAGATCTCACACAATCACGCTCCCTGACAAACACTACAAATTTTCCTTTAAACGGCCCTGTTTACCAACCAATTAATCAGTTTTGTCTAATGACAATGAACAAACAATTCCTGCGTCGTACCTGTTTGCACTACTCGTTGAAATAAACTCAGCTAATTTATTATTACTTTTCCTTGCATTTATGTACCCATATACGAAACCTCATGAAATTCCCCCATTCACGGGTTTCGTTTGTTGTGTCAAAAACGGTGGTATAACAAAACCTCGACCACGCTAATATGCTTAATCTCTTACCATGTAGTACCAGCTACAGACAAGTGAACCTTCCCGGTTTTCCGAATAAACGGTCATTTCAAAGTGAGAAACAGTTAATATTCGGTTTCTGTACGGAAAGTACCTTTATTAACTTTCCTCTCAGGTTTCTTCAACTTCTTCCTCGAGACAGGCTTATGTAGTGTGTTCTTTCAGGGAATGCCAATGCATATCAAAACTCTAGAGTCCGTTAGATTTTCGTGGCAGATTTCGTTTTCGTTGCAGATACCCCACTCTCTCCAGTCCTGTGAGTAAACCGATGTTTCATATTTCTTTAGCTACACGCCCAAAGCATCGGCATTTAGACAGGGATCAACCCAAAGGGTAGTGGCTCCATGTAAACATTTCTTTATGCTTTCTTTGCGTTTTATTATGTACTTCCATTACCGTCAACTGGACGTTTTGGCAACAGGGATCCATTGCCACGTTATATACATCACCCGGATGAAAATTGTTCTACTTTGATTGTCACTATTATACAGGGAAACAGACTCAATTTTATCTTTCTAATGTACTAAATAAAACTTATGATAAATCCAAAAGTATTGCACACAAGTCAAGCTAAACAGACTGGCTCGACTATGTTGATGTGCTGATAAAAGAAAGTATATGAAACAGCGAAAAAAAACTGAGCTGAAACTAGAACTGGATTGGATTAAATGCACGCGTTATAAATAAGTTGATTTGAAGGCAAAAAAAGTTCTCTGTAAATTGATATTGTATTTTTCTATATTTATTACTTGAACGTGGTAACCAAGTGACTTTTTTTCGGGGTAAAAATTATTTCATGGGACTTATGTTTGTACGCATTTGACAGGGTGGAAGCGAAATTTGACTACTTGCAGAAAGAGTACACGGCGATCCAGAAAAAAATTCTTTTTGCTTTTATTATTCTGGATAGCTACTTTGTTCGTGTTCACTTCCTCGGCTTCATGCCCACTCCTTGCACTACTTACAGCGAAAGTCAAGCCCATCTTGTTACTGATGATGTCATGTGTTCGAAACTGTGTAATTCACGTGCGTTACCAGCTTAAATTGAGCAACATTGTGTCTCTGCACACACACATCATGTAATAATACAATGTTCAACATAGCTAGAGTTGCTGTTACTTTCTTTAACCTTGTTTTTCTCTCATGGCTCTTAAAAAGATAGTGAATTTTTGTGTCATTGTAACGTTTTGAACTCATTGAATGTACTCCTTTCATCCTTTCTCTATCATTACAACTTCCAGCGCACTATGTGCTCTTCCCGTTTATCCATTTATGTACGGTTATTATTATATACTTGCTTGAACAGCAGAGAAGAAAGGACAACTCATTCAGAGAAAGTATGTAAGACACTTGCACTGGTTGTATACATAGCACCTCTTGCAGCCAGACTCGTGGCACTTGGTTGGTTGCTCCTAACAAGCAGCAGTGAGGCAGGCATTCTTGGAAGCCACGACACAGAATAGAACTTGCCAACCCAAAGCTGCCTACTATCTCCGCTTGTTACCATCCCACTAATGGTACAGGAATAGCACACATACTGTAATGCAGGAAGAAATACCCCACGCAGACAGCGAGCGTAAACATAACCCCGTGCATTTTAATATACCTATAGCAATTGGCGTTGAGCAAGTTGTGATGTAATGTAGCATTGGAACGGAATGCAATATAGCAACGCCGTAAAAACATACCAGTATTGATACAACTTGATCGTAGAGGTTGGGTAGTGAAAGACGAAGAAGAAACAAGCACAATCATTCTTTCCTGTTGTTGTGTAAAGGAGAGAGAGAGAGAGAGAGAGAGAGAGGTTCTACAGCAGAAGAGAAAGCAACTTTAAAACTGGTTCCTCTTCCTCATGTAGAAATTGACAATGGACCAGTTGAAAGAAACGAAATGGACGAAACGACGGGGTGCGCAAAACAACACACCAACCAGTTAACCAGCCTTTTGTGTTAACTTTCATGTATATCTAGTGGTAGTAGGAGTGGGTCTTTTTCTGTCTGCCTCTCTTTTTCCCTCTGTATCTCTGTATCTCTTACTCTGCCTTCACTGGAATCTTCTGCCTATTTACATGAACAGAAATTTATAGGGAAAGGGAAATATTACTAATATTTGTTATAGCAAAGCAGTACGGCCTACCACGTCTATGTACGCATAACTACATACACGCTCAGTTTATAGATAATACTAAGGATAAATTAAGCTGCTTCGCCTAGCACTACCATCGTCATCATCGTCGTCATCATCATCAAGCTATAAGCTGCTTTCCAATTTTCTCCTATAAAAGATACATACAGTATAGGTACACCATTTATGCCCATGTTCTATATAGCTCAACTAGTTAACGTGGCCTGAATACTTACCACACACAGGAACCACTCTTACGAGCAATGAACGAACCAAACTACTCAATGACTTTCTTTAAGGCATTTCCGACTCTAGCACCGCTCGTCCGTGGACAAGTCAGGCATGCAAGAGTATAGTTGTGTTTTTCTCTATATAAATATACCCTTTTTTTCTAACAGCACTGTGGCACATTATCTCTCAAAACGAAACGTCGTTGCACGTAGGCGATGGTGAAAGTTTTCCCCTGTCACTTTTTACAGAGATCAGCTTATCCAACTGCTTTCTCTCGCGGCACTTTTTAAATAAATAATGTACTACAAGACACTGCACAGCTTTTCTTTCGTTTTTGGTCATTGGCTCGTCGTCGTTCTCCACGTAGAGGCGACGAAGCTATTATATAGAAACGAAACAGATATGACAGAACAGCTGGGCGTGGACGGTTGGATTATCATGAACGATCACAGAATAAGAAATATTTTTTTTACCGTACAATATAATAATCACATCAGTTTGCTAGATCATCACAGCGTCGACGACTACGTAGTTACAAAACGAAAGTTAGAACAACATGCACACTAGTTGTTGGTATTTGCTTGTACAGTATTTTGTGAGAGGAGATTTCGCAAATTAGTGTTCATTTACCCTGAATAATTAAGCGTTACATACCTGCATAGAATATGGATGGACCAATCCTTGTCAGATTCGCTACTTGAGTCCTCTATTCATTGAAGATATTCTCTAGTGTTTGCGATACCTTTTTGGATGATGGCATGGAGGTGGCTATGGTAGCATTGCTACAAAATTTTGTGAACTGTTTCCACTTTGCTTTACAAAAGGATGCTTTAGCGTACCTACATGTCATGGAATGCTGTGGCCATGATGCATACCAGTAAAAACCATTAGACACTACAACTGTTGTGATCTACTGAACGTAGAAGACTGCAACTGCACACGCAAGCTTATTGTCCTGATGACTGTTGAACTTTTACGCCTACGTTCATTTTCTAGCTAGGCTGAGATGAAAACTGAGCATACAAAGTGGATGCATATACATGTCAGACATAATCATATGCGGTATACATAGTTGAACTGTAAATGATCGCCTGAAGATCATACACACATTCCTGAAACGCTTTAACTACATCTTGTGTGCAATATAAATGTAAAAGCTTTTGAGAATTTATGATAAGTGCTTTATAATTTTCTGCTCTATGTATATTGATTCTCACTTTCCGAGCAGTAGTATAAAGTTAATATGGTTTGTAATGTGATGGCAGAATGATGAGTGTCGTAAAAATATTTGAAGAGGAAAAGCCGAGGGTCTCGGTGGAAATCTGCACTTATACTTTAAGCATTCGTCAAGATGAGTGGAATAGAAATAAAATCTCATTGTAAACTTTGCGTCTCGTCTCCATCTCAAGCACAGAAGTTCTTAATTAAAACAGATCTTTCTACAAGATGGTTTACTTGTCCTTAATTATATTACTTACGTACGTACATGTTGAACGTCGTTCCGAGCAAACAATAACGTTACCCGCCCCCAACAAGTAACTGAATGGTTTGTAGGATTTGGAAAGTTGATTTAAAGTCTTGGGCAGACTTTTTTGCCAGACGGTGGTGTAATGTATTTGTAATTCAATAAAATAGTTTTCTCCGATGGCAAAAGATGACTTTGCTTTCTCGTCGGTACTGGGAGGGGTCAGTTTGTATACCGCACTATCATGTCTGAGTCCAAGATTTGGGGCAAAAAATACATGTTTTGTGTATACATCTTTAAAAGCCATAATGCGAAAAAATTACTTATTTTCCCTCAAATACGAATTGTGCTAACATCTTTAACATTATCATTGTATCGTATCGTATTGGAGTCTTTAATCAAAAGGGGAACAGTTCGCTTTCATTCCTACAATTCATCCTGTATGTGTGCATAGTCAAGCATTTTCCTATTCAGTGAACTCTTTGACGCTACTAAAAATTTGGCTGGAGTAATATTAGACTCAGAATATAGTGCTCATTCATTCTCGCTGATGCCGTTGGACCAGCTCATAATTTGGGATACAATACAGATATATCTGCCATAAAACTTCTCAACTGCAAAGTCTGAATGCATGTTTTCAGAGAAAATATGAATACCAAACAGTTGGATCACTTTATATTGCCAATGGGTGCAGATAAGTGCAATAAGGAAAGTAAAAGAGTGGAAGACTCAAGCTTTTGTCTGCTTTTCCTCCACCACCGCACTTTTCATGGATCGATTCCAATTCCTGAGTCAAAATGAGTAATAGAAACGAAAAACTTTTGTTTGTGTAATGTAAGATGTTCAATTTATCCATATATACATTCATCGGATTGAAAAGAGCCCTTCAAATGGCCATTATTGTTCCTTAGAAAGCAATTTGTACGTGTGTATCGATCACTCGTGGTGGCGTACAGCATTAAATCTCGCTGAGTTGAGGAAACGACAGAAATTTTCAAAGGAGATGAGCTAAATGTTCCATTTCCCTGCGAATTTCCTTCATATTATTATGACATTTGAAAAGATCAATCTGAACACAATTTATTTCCATAAAATGGATATAATCTCATCAACATCCAATGAAGTTTGAACATCAACTTTGATGGTCTCAAAAATTTCATCACTACATTGGTTTATAGTAACTTCGAAAAGTAATTATCACAAGTTTTACGTCTACACCACCACTGCCGCCGGAAATAACGAAGAAAAGGAATGGTTGAATATTCGCAACTTGTTCGACTCCTATACTGGCACACATTATGCGCCAGCGTATAAATACCTCAGTGGTAGACTCTGGATGCTTCCAACACTGTTTCTTGAGCTGGGAGAAAGTCTCTGGTGTGGAATAACATGAGCACGGAATCGTTGCCATATAATCTTTAATGATTGTAATAAAAGTACACTCATCAAGCAAGCTCCGTGAATATGGCGAAACATGCCAGAGGAGATTAAAGATTTCATGCCAAGAAAGGTTTCTCCTTCTCTTGCAGCTCAGTTAGTTAGCATTCCTCCGGCCAATGTCAAATAATTGAAAGTATTTACGTGCATGTATGTGCATGCACGGAATCAGAACGCGACAGTAATTAAAACGTAACAGTTGACGAGATATATAGTAACATTTGCAATATAATGGAGTTGCATAATATGAATTTTCTTGATTAGTTGGCTCTTGAAACAAGTGTCGTAGAAAGTGGAAAGTATGCCAAGTACAGGAAATTGACACGACCGTCTTAATTTGAAAACCTAAAACATTTTAAATCCCACCCAACCTGTTACACCAAGACATGTCTTTTGAAAACGAGGGGTATAACTTTTGGTAGGACATGTTTACACAAATATTTTTTTTGTATGAAAGTTACTACTTTTGGCAGTTGTGATTAAGCTTGTTCTTATTCAAGGAAACGTTCTTGCCAGGTGAATTATCTCTACTCGTCACGAATGTCGTTTCAAGCAAATATGCCATGAAAAATAATATTATATTTAAGTTTAGTAAGCATGTCGCTTGTAGTTATTTTGTGTAGATTCGCGGATTGTTGGTTTGTCTGTGGCTGAACTGAAACTGTAAAGAGTAAGTGCACTGGGGAGTTAAGTCATAATAGCCAACTTCTGCTTTGAGAAAATTACAAGCTTCTTTTTATCGGAGTATTACACTCGCCTTGTATGATACTATTATTATTTTCATTTTGTTAGGATAAATGTGTTTGGCTTGCATACTAACATTAGCTTGTCTAAAACTGTGAAAGCATCATTTGGGGAACGGCTTCTGAATGAGCACTAACGCGCCAAGATCACAACCCTAATAAGATTACACTTTACTCGCAAGATTCAATTGTGGTGTTTAACTACCATTTACGAGTTTCCTAATCTTTCCATAATGGGCGTTCTCTTCGTTTCTTATTAGTGTTCTCTTAAAACTTTCCCCAAGAGTAGGAAAATGAATGACAAGACATGCCAGAGAGAGGAGAAAACTTTCGGTTTAATAGTGACTGGGACTTGCAGACGGAGTCTCATTCGCATCCTGTTAGAGGTACCCATCTTGTTTCCAGTCAACACGATTTACATTTTACACAGAAAATGATTTAGTGAATCTATATGAAAATAAAGTGAAAGTAATATAAATAATTGGATCAAATGATGTAGTCGAAATAACGTGTGTACGTTTATAGTACATCATTTTGGCATAGGGAAGTTGACAATTTTACGACTTGGTGTGATGTATTCCAGAAACAAATAAGAACACGTTAGTTGTTGAATATGTACACATGTACCTGCTCAGGTCTCGGGTGGAGGGAGAAAATCTCATTAAGTTGGGATTTTTGTACGACACACGTAAAAGGTGTTAGCGACAAAAGTTGGCGGGGAAGGTGAGGTGAGATCCTATAATATGGCACTACTATTTCGCCAGAAAAAGATAAAATTCAAGACAAGCATTGCTTTCTACTGAGAACGGGTTTTTACTTGTAAAAGATTTAGTTCATTGAAAACCTGAATAAATATTGTAGACAAAAAGATGCTACCAGAAACCGTAACGTTACCGATCGTTCTAAGAAGGAGGTAGACAACGTAGAGAAAGCGACAAACGGCGTGTTGTACACAATACGCTTGAAACACACAAAATGGCGGTCGAGAGGATGTTGTTAGTATACCAGAATGAGGATGTCTCACCTAACAGTTCTGTCCTCGCCTCCAAAGCCTAAACCCATTACTGACTGAGATTGTTTTACATAATTGTATAAAACGTGAAATTGGAACATGATATGCGAAATACTTCTTAACAGTAGTGAACCTGTGTCCCTGGTGAAAGCTAAGAAAGCAACCTTAAACCAATTGTACCAAAATTGCTGGAATGAGATTTCCGCTTAATTTAAGCTCTCACCTTGCTATTAAAAGTGTCACGTTGATCAGAACGCTTAATAGAAGCACTTTCGACGTTTTGAATATTACAAAATTTTACTTGGTTGTTAGGTACGTTGGCCAAGTTTGTATAGAGGATCATCAGCTTACGTGTGTAGCTTCTGATATAATTGATGTTTATAAAGATTTAGTGCCTATCTACTGCAATATTATACATGCATATAATGTAACTGATTCTACTAACAGTGCACTGTGCTTCGTAAGCGCACAAACACTGTTATCGTCACAACAATTTTTGTTGTTGGCTCGTTTTTTATTTCTAAAGAAAAACTTCCATACGTCTCTTTACATGTTAGAGCTTTTTTAACCAGTTTTCCGATTCTATTTTTACTCTTAAGAATTAGTAGACTGATATCGTGCAGAAGTAATTATGTAGTTTATGGTAACTCGTAATTACATTAGTCTCTGTAGACTGTAGACGAAGTTGCTTTCCCTATTCACTTCAGATGAATGTGTTAATTTTTTTTATCAAAGATATTTTTTGGAAAGTTAGGATCGTTCCAATTAGCTATCATTTTATTGTATATAATTAATGTCAATTTAAGTACAAACTTGTCATGCATTCCAGTCTTGTGAGTCGAGTCATGTAATTTGCCGTTTCGGGATGCACATAATTCTATTTTACATCAGTAAACCTTCATAAAAGTTCCTAAAACTTGTGACAAGCAAAATAATTAATGACTTGCATGTCTTTGTAATTTTTTGTAGGTGCAGTCGTTCCTGATGTTGATTTAAGTCATTTAAGTGCTGAAGAACGTGAAATGATTGAGAGTGTCATGGCTAAAGCTCAACAACTGGAACAAGAAGGTGCAGCTCCAGCGCCTCCACTAAATGCTGCCTTAGGACCAGGGCAACCAGGTGCTCCAAGGATGATGAGGTGAGTTTCCCTATTTTAATTATGTTAATTACACAAGTTTACAACTTTACGTGATGAAAAGGAAATTGTACAGGAAACCGTTGAAAGGACCGAGTTTTGCGTTAGTGTAACGTTAATATTGGCATGACTTTTCCAGAATTACATCTACTCACTTGCAATTGCAACTAACAGTTCATGGTTGAATGCAGGCATGATCAAAAAGTGGTTGTAAAATTATAATAAACGCTTCTCGGAAATAAAAATTCATGATGTAGACAATAATCCAGCGCGCAATTGCTTTTAGTAGGCAATAAAAGTTCACAGATCAGAAGGGGAGAAACAGGAATGGGAAACCGACGGAAATTATTAAGGACAGGAAATATGTTATTGAGACAGTCCAAGAAACATTTGGCGGAAATTCCGTTTTATGCTTGTATCCCTGATATAGATTTAACAGAACATTTATCTCTATATAGTACATAGGCAGAATGTTCACTGTCTAGTGTTGCATAACAAAAACATAAAATGTCTGTCGCCAGCCGTTCATTGAATGCACTTGAGTGATTTTCTGAAAAGCAAGTACCAATACTTGACAGTCTTCAGCAGTCATTTTATCGGCGTGCTTTCAACAAAAAAAGTCTGCACTCTTGCACTACTACTAGCACTGTGGAGAAAGTTTTGCAAAGATATAATGAAAAAGCAAAAAGCCTAGGAATTAGTACGCTTTCTCTTTCTATTAAACCCGCAAATACGAAAAAATATGATTACATGTGAACAAGTCCTTATATGATGCGGCAGAATGTAAATTCCATATTAAGAGCGTGTCAAAATTTCTTTTACAGAAAGATAGCTACTATAGCTATTTCTTATGCGTACGTGCATTTCTGGCAGGAAAGTGAAGATTACGGGATCGTAATAGACAGTAGAGCTAAATTAATGTAGCTCTTGCCTGTAAGAAAATAAGGACTCATAACACTGAACACTAACTAATTAGTCTAATTGGACAACTTTATATATTGCGGGTTGTCAGGCGGATGTATGTAGTGGAACGGTGCGACAAGATGAGAGTAGTATCCCTGTACTAGAAACAAATATTTGTAGGCAGTAAAGGATCGGACATAAACAGTTGCTGACTACCGACGTAAAATTAACCTAGTGAAATTGAAGTATGGATGGAGATAACCTAGTGGATGAATGATATAATGATATATAATGCAATGAGTAAATGGAGTTATAGCGAGACCTAGTATGTACTATATTATACTATCATGAGTAATCATCAGTTACATAAATATACATATTACAAGGGTGGTCATGGTCAAATTCTACTATCAAACAGAAACCTTATTTTGTGCAAAATTACTTTGCATAGTTAAATTTTCCTAGTGTAGTTCAGTGACACAAACATGTTTCGAGTATTTATTAGTTATTTTTCTTTGCAGACCGGAAGATCTAAGACAAGGTGTTGATTTTGCGCCCCGTGTATGTCCCATCTGTCGACAGAGAGATGTAAGTAGTGATCCATTTTAAGCTATGGGGCAACTTGATTCACTTGACAGCAGGATATAACGGCCACATAAGTGCACCTTTATTTTATGGAATATTCTTCTGGAATATGATATACCGTTATTTCGTTTACAGATGAGCGGGCGTGAAGGTCCACCAGGTCAAGAGTGTACGGAATGTAGAACAATGGTTTGTAAAGCGTGTGGTGGAATTTCTCCACACCCTGAAACAAAGGTAACTTGGAGCTGGGTCCAATTTCAAATCATTTTCCTGATAAAATGTTATTTTCTCCGTAATTTTCATTCACCGTGTTTTTTTCATTTTTGGTTAACTACAACAATAGCGTCACACAGTCGCATATTATTCATAATTTTTCTTTCGGTACTGAAAACAATTTAATGGCTGTCAGTTTACTTGACGACCGTGTGTCACGTTACGTAGGTAGTTCATTCCTTCTCAGGTATAGGCATCTATTATTTGGTAACATGAAGAAGCACCGTTTTTGAGTGACGGTTTAGACATTGGTGTCACGCAGTGGAGCGACGTAAACAATGGAATATACATAGGTATAATATGATCTCAATAAATGCACTGTAATTCTGCTTTGCCTTGCATAGTTTATATGAATCGGGGAATACCGCGAGAGGCTATTTGTAAGGTTGGAAACAAACAAATACGGAAAACAAATGATTGTCTTCATTCTCGTCATGACATTTTATAGCCCATTACCTGTAGCTTGTTTTTCATGCACAAGAACACGACGGCATTTCTCTGGTCACTAAACGTTATTGAAGCAGCACTGCAAGTGACTGTACATGTTATAATACAGAACTTGAGTTTAAATTGAGTTTTGAAAATATACATAGTTACCCACAGACGAAGTTTGACCAGCATGGTGGAAAATAAACTTGTTTGGTATTCGAAGCAGCAGTTCCGTATGCCTATTTTTGGATAGGTAGGTATGTTGCATGATCATATTCCAGAATAGCGGGAGTGACGCTTAGGCACAGATTAAATATGTTGCTCAGAGTAAATAGAGAGGAACCGACCAAGGAAATGAAATAAAAAAAACGGAGAGCATGAAGTTTCATCGTTTTGTGGATCGCAATGTGACGGATATGTGCCTGTCGTTTTTCTTGGTTAACTTGTTATTGGCTCTGACTAGAGCTGACAATACTTTATTTGCACAACGTACTGATCCCAAACAGATACGGAAATGCCCGAGATTGTGACATGGCATGAGTGAAATGATTAAATAAATAAATAAATAATACACATACAGAGGCCGGAATGGACGTGTGGAAATTGTATTAAACGACGGCGGATGGGACCACCTACAACGATTGGGAGTTCTCCTGGTCCACTAGGACAACAAACCCTTGGACCGCGTCCAGTCGGTCAGTTTATCCAGCCACAACCACCAACAAGTCAAAATGTAAGCTTCTACTTTCATCTTTGCTGTCTCGCGCCAAGCATCTCACTGTTGGGTTTTTTCATTACGGGTTTCTATAATAAAATTGTAGCATACGCCAGAAATCTAGAGAGTCACTGAACATTTCTTCTAACAGCGACAACGCTGCAGTAGTATAGTGTAGCAGTGTGACCCCATTAGTAAAAAGTTGTAGAGTAAATATTGCTTTCTCTGATGATGATGTTGAGAATCTGTCCTGGCTCTTTTTTTCTTGTCACGAGTGTGCACTCAAAAAAGCAAACCTACATATTATACTACCTATACGCCATATACTTACAAAACACGAAAACGTTTTTACTGAACTTTCTACCTATTTACACTGCTGCATGTCACCCAGCAGCATATCCCGTGCTCTTGTGTACGCAAACACTCTCGACAAAAAGATCTCGGTCAAAGATGTTTTGTGAGCGTTTTCTTAATGTTAAAAGAACTAACCGAATAAAAGCAGTACTTAATCCAGTCTTCTTATAATGAACAAATGAGCACCTCATCATTTACAAATGTACGAAACACACTGAAAAGAAAGCCCTTATATAAATACGGAGTGCTCGGTTTTGAATAATAATTGTGCCTAAGAAAAATACATCAACACCTCTTGTCCTGAGTTGTTCGGAGAAAGAAACCATTCTACTTATGCGCATGCATGCATGGTTGATTGCGGAAAATGAATAAATGTTATCATGCATGATCGCGCTGATGAAGATGTAGTATGAAATAAAATCTTCAACTCCTTATAATATTGTGTATATTTTTTTTAACGAATCGGCAGTTTCTTTGAGCCTAAATTTGAACCTTTTGAACGAATTTTGGAATCGTGGCTTTGCAGGTTGAAAATAGTAGGTAAAGCGTGTGGGTGGTAGGATTTAAATTATTTTTAACTACGTCTTGAGAATGACTAGTCAAACTATTGCAAAACCACTACTCATTAAAAGCTGCAAAATACGGCCGCTCGGGTGCTCATTAATTTCGAATGAATTTTTTTCGTCACTTATCCTAAAAATAGATTACGTGACTATATTTCAAAACTAGCAAAACCCTCTTGCTGCGACCATCTTGAATAATTCTAGCAATAGAATACCAAACATACTTTCCTTTTTTTATGGCGGTGAGCTCACTATAAGTTGTTACATTGAAGTATTTGGTTCTGCCGATTGTTTATAAATCAACATGCCCTTAAATTTATTACATGAACTTATATGTGTGTTGTGTATAAATGTATGTGTGTGATTACAGATGAATAATAAGTGTGTAGAATGGACAAAGTATATCAAAGTTGAATCAGCTTGGAAGTAGAGTACGCGTTTTTTTGTTAATTATGAATCTATTGTTTCAAATGAAAGCGTCAGTTGTTTGATCAGATACTATTGACTCGCAGTAATTGGAATAATCAGTAATGATGAAATTTATATTGTGGATGTTTGCAGCCAGCAGAGTGGGACCCAAATAGAAGACCGAGTACTGGTGTCGTCCCCGGAATGCAACTGGCAGGGAGTCCGCAGCAACAGCAACGCTGGGAGAGTGAGCGTGAGTCTGACAAGCTAGAGTCTATGGAAGTAGAGAGCTGGAAAAATGACGTTGGTCAGTCTAGGAAGTTGTCTTCCGAAATCATGTCACCTCCCCACCTCACAGAGCAACAAAGCGAAGAGCTTTACCGAGGGCCTGATAGGATCCCAATAGATTTAGATTACATTAGTAGTTCTGTCACCACAACCACTACCACCACCACAACCACTATGATTAACAATGATCCTTATGGTTTCCTTTCTTCTCCTCAACTTTCCCCGTCAAACAGCATGAGCACCATCTCATATCTACCATCAACGTCCGTCGAAGGCGTTAATAGGCCACCCTCCTTTGCTGAGGTTATGCGTAGTCGGTCACAAAGTATTGAGCTGGAAAAGGGTATAATGCCCGAGCAAGGTGTCTCAGCTTCCATTAAAAGTAATAGTAGCAGCAGAAGGGCTTCCGCAGACAGTTTCGTTGGATTTGGTAGTGCAGGTTCATATGATGCTAGTACTAGTGGTAGTAGCGTTCAGCTCCCGCGTTCCTCTCATTCAAACACAATTACATTTACCGACCCAACTGTAACTCAGCCAATCGTGTCCCAATCGTGCCAAGTGTCATCCATTGATGAAAAAGCGAATTCCCTAATGGAGGAACTGTCCAAGCTCCAGTCTGCCGTTGATAATACTTTGCGAAGGCGACAACGTCAACAGACC
Source organism: Callyntrura guangdongensis (assembly GCA_027744295.1). Taxonomy (NCBI): domain Eukaryota; kingdom Metazoa; phylum Arthropoda; class Collembola; order Entomobryomorpha; family Paronellidae; genus Callyntrura; species Callyntrura guangdongensis. The sequence continues at coordinate 24,631 of JAHZNB010004341.1, forward strand.
AGTAAAGCAACCGATGACCCAGGAGATCTACACTTTTCACCCAGGTCAAGATCTCCTTCACCTTCACCAACATCCCCAGTGAAAGACAGATTCGGGTTTAGATCGCCTGAAAGTCCTACTAATCCATTTCGTTCACCGCCTAATTCAGATTTTCTTTCACCGATTGAGTCACCAGACTCGCCTGAAGTACCAGGCGTACGTAAAGCTATAGTTCTTAAAGAACACGATTTGGATGACTACAAAAGTTCAAGTGATGAGGATTCGGGTAGTGGGAGCGATGAGGAACGCAAGGGAATGATGACTAGTGATGCATTCTATGATCATAGCCCAGGTGAAGTGTATACAATACCTGAGGAGGAGGATGAAGGGGGTAGTCCTACTGGAGGGGACTTGGTTACCAGCTTGAACCGTCCAGGTGAGTACTCCCCTGAAACAGCTGTGATGGCTAGCTGGGTGGATTTTAAAATGTTAAGTACCCAATATGTACACTACCTTATGTGCATACCTACTCTCCAATGCTTGGACCTCTCATGGACCATTATGAACGTCGAGCAGGATAAAGGCTCTTACATCAGTCCGCATTAAATATACTTGAGATCTTGATCCACGCTTACCCCAAACTTTCTTGTAAATATCAGATAAAAAAAAGTTTGCATTGCCCACTGGAACAATCATGTATATATCAACATAATAATGGCATTTCTTATTAAGCAATTATGTGTACAGTTTTGTGTGTACCGCTCCTTGTGTTTCTAATAAGTACCTGTGTGATCTTAACATTTGTTAACCTTCCGAAAAACCCATAATATTTTCCCTCATTATCAAGGGAAAACTTTCTCCCTGTTTTTGTGTTACCCGTGCTCAATGTATGTTTGAAATGTTGATGTATTTAAAGCTTTGGTCCTGCTAGACATAATGGTTTTCACTCAGATTCTCCAGAGTTTTTCCAGCCGTAGCCGCATACGCATGCTAGGCTTTTCATTTATGTTGTTAATACAACTGTAAACTGGGTCGCATACTCAATATATACTTTCTTTCGATTTATCGTTTCCTTTACATGTACAAATTCTCTCACTCATTTACTTACTCGATCAAGTGCCAGCTCTTTTGCTCTCTTTAACCCAGCATACGTTCTAAAACAAACGCACTGGACGAATATCGTTTGAAGCCCACTTGTTTTTTTATTATTTTAATCCTTTTTCAATGCCAAAGAGAACTTCATATCACTTATTATGACACCGTTTAATGAAATACTCGTAACACCAATTAAAAAAGTTTGGTTATTAAGTGAAAGAGGATGTTGGGGTAGTCCATGTTCGTCCTAAACAAAAGGTCGTTTAGGAATTCAAAAGAAATTCGTTCACGTGCACAGTGCATTCAGTCTCTAACAACATATTAATTCTTTACAATTCCAAGCTCTCATTATAATTCTAATACAATAAAACAGCTGTTTAACAACATCTCAGAGTATAACATTTCGTTTCATTTTGAGTTCTCCTGGATTTTTTTTGCACGGTGATTTTAACAACACACTTATTTTCATCAATCACTGAAACAACCATTTCTCTTGAATTTGAATATGCGTACAGTAATGTGCACATATTGTACACTTAACATAATGTACATATAAAATACGATGTACATTATACATATAACATTATATATATTTATTATATTCTTTGGCTTTCTGGTCAAGACAAGTGACTGATTATCCAGTTTTTATTATCAATCATAACATTGTTTTAAATTTTATATTTCGAAAGGCTTTCTGGCTTGCATTTGCTTCAGAGTGTCATTAGTTCTGTGAGTCATCCAAGTTCAATAAAATAAGTGACCTAGTCACCGGTATGGGCGGCTTTCTTTAATTGTGGTTGTGGCGAGTTGTAATTACTTAAATGTAACAGCGGTGTTGCTATGTTGATGTAAACTGCCGTCATAATCGTAATCTAAGCCAATGTGCCAAGCCTCGCAAGTCTTTCAAATTACTTGAAATAAGTAAAACACAACAGGTTCTTTCGCCTTTCTCTCTCTTTCTCTCTCTCTCTCTCTATTTCTCTCTCTATCTCTCTTTCCTTTCTTCTCTCCTTCCATTCTTCTTGGTTAAACTAGCTAAACGTACTTGTAATCACTTACATAACCTAATTGCGCACTGCCTATATTATCAATGATCAACAATATACGAATTCTATCCCTTTCACACTGGACCAATTGGCCCACTCGACAGTGACAAATATTTGTACCATACTGAGTTACCGCATTTCACTCATTAGAAACCTTACTTTTCTCCTCGGTTAAATTCGTTTTCAACAAGAATGGGCAGTTGCATGTTGTGTACCAGTATATGCCCAAAAATGGTAAATCTGACTGAGGTTTGAAGGGAATTCTTGTATTCCCCTGCTGACGAAAACACAGCCAGAATGAAAACATTTATTTTTATTATTAGTGAACGGCTTGTTATAGATATAGGATAGGGAGTCATATCAACAGGTAATTTATTCATACATTGCATTACTTTGCATCCTACCATATATCACTACATTATAGCTGGGGTTTGTAGACTTTCATGAGGATTTATCTTGAGCTTTGCAAACAAAACTTTAATAAGATGTTAGTATAATGAATGTAATTCACTTGTTTCTGTTCATTGCCAAACTCGCATGAAAGTGGATCCAAAGTATAAATGCTCATGTAAGTCATGTATAATCAAATACTTTTAGGCGTGGGTGGATATTAATCAGGAGAATGAGCTGAAAAAGTATATTACCAGCATATTATTGAAGTACTTTTATGAGACGGGGAAATGTCAAAGGGAAAACTCATAGGATTACCGAGAAACTAAGCGCTCTCATAGTAGCAATTATCTCATATTTAGCAATATAGCACTTAGTGATGCAATAAAAAGACGAACTTTATGTCTGTATGTATCCACATTTTTCTGTAAGCAGAAACCGTCAAGACTTTATTACCGTGGTTGTATGTTTAGTAAGAGTTGTACATTATCTGTAGCACAAGTATCAGTGGTAATATTTTTTGTACCCACTACCTCGCTAAAAACCTGACTTACCTGCTGTTTACCGTTAATATGTATTCGTCTGTGTGACTGTGTGGGTTGTTTTAAAAATAATAAGTAGTATTGTCATGATTCGTATAAGTACAATCGTAATTCAATCGTATTGAGCACGTAGTACGATTCTCTTTAGAACAGAAAACGTGATCGAAGTATAAAAATGTGGGAATATGTAAGTCGGGATTTATTTTCATTGTCAGTATTAATAGTTTGTGATTCCTGTCAGTAGTTAGTTTGTCTGTATTCAAGCTTATCTATTTACTAAATTGTGTTGTTATTTCCGGTGTATGAACGTTTCAGCATTTATGAGCGTTGCCGTGGCCATCTGTGCTGTCTGAATACCTATTACGTATCTTGCCATCGAAACAGGCCAGTTTTAATTGAGTACTTGCTTATAAAATGAAGTTGTTTTGTGTGGATTGGAGCGTTTGTAGAGAGTTGTGTGTTGTTTTGATTTTTGCCATGAGTCATGACGCATTTTGAAAGGAAGTTGTAATAAATTATATTTATGAAATCAACATAACATTATAATTACCCGTACTCGCTTAAGGGGTGAAATGATAGTAAGGCTTGAAAATTACAAAGTGTCGAAGCTATAGGTGGGCATATGGTATATTATTATAGATCACTACTCAGAGCCACCTATGTTCACGGTATTCACTATCAAGCGCAAACTTTGGATGTGTAATGCCATATTTGACAGAATTATTATCATTACTGATTTTTGAAAATTGTGTTTTTTAATTTCAACACTGGCAGTTTCATAGGATCGAGGCTGCCCCATTACCTTACAAAAACGTATGTTTCTTTTAGTATATGTCACCTTATGTACCTCCCTATAATTTCATGATGGTGGCAGACGAGTTTCCCGTCGTTATTTCTTTCCTTGCAAATCTCGCGTCAATTCTCTACTTATCTTGACAAATTTTAAACGTACCCAAGTTTTCCTACTTAGGTGGGGACTGTGTGTAAAGGACCTTCTAATTTTTTTCTAGTTTTAATTTTGCACCTAACGTAGCACTGCACTGCTCAAACAAGTTTTCAGTCTCTATTGTAAACTGTGATGATAATATGTCCGCAGAATTGCCCATGTGTACACTTGTAAGATTTCTTATTATGGATCTGCTCATTTTTGAAACGACCGTTCATTGTTGTAGACCATCAACTGCTGAAAATGTCGTTTCTTCCTGAGACTTCCTGATAAGTGTAATAATACCCCATTCCCCTCACGAACATGGGCAATCTGCGATACTTATTGTTTATTGTTATTTTCCCAATAACGCAAAAGTAGTGAAACGGTTCTGGAACAATCCAAAGTACATGTTTATGTTGCTAATCATCAACTTGTAAAATAATACTTACCCCAGTAACTACTCATATTACTATCATTATTATTATTATTATTACATACTACCTATATACATTATACATGTCTGTAAAACTTACACAGTTGATTTCTGTTTAATACTATTTTACCAGTTTACTACTAGTAGTTGGTAACATCAAACTCAGGGTACATAATGCGATTCCACGCATCTCTTGTAACATTATAACGTATCCTTGAAGCTAAAAATTCCTAGTAACTCGGAAGTTGCTTTCAGATTCAGATAGATACATAAAGTATGTATGCCCTTCACCTCGTTGTTTATTACTGCGACTTTTTGACTCTAATAACCTGTTTTCCATTCGGTTTCCATCACTTTTTTTTACTTTCAATATATATCTTGTTATTTGTAGTATATTTCATAACAGTGTATTTCTATCATCAATTTTCCTGTGTGTCTATCTCTTATCTGTCTATCTATCTCTCTCTTGAAGCTATTGAGTATCTCTGTGTATTTTGTTCGTTTTCCGCCATTTTTCTTCTCACACAATATATTCTGTTTAGTAATTTTTTGACTGTTTATGTGTGCGTGTACTGCATTATTGCTATTATTAATACAGCGTTACATCTATATTTAGATATTGTGTTAGTGTGGTGGAAAAACTCTGGTGTCTAGTGAGCAAAACGTGAGAGTCTTGCAGTTTTAAATGGTCGATTTTTATATCAAGTCCTTTTCATGGAGTTCCCCTTCAGTTCTCCAAGTGTGTATCTCTTTATATGCTCATATAAGATCATTTTAATAGTAACCCATTCGAAAATTTACCGGTATATAAATAATATGCTAACTTATGCTTCTTTTTATATTACTCTATGATATGTACCAGTTTTCATTTCCATACTCATCAACTCCATTACTTCTCTAGCGATTCCAGACACTGAAATCTATTGAAATCGTATTCGGTGTGTATGCACGTTACACTATCAACGTGAAACCTGCGCATTGAAACCAAGAAATGCATAGGCGGTGTCTATAATTCTAAAAGTTTTCACTGTTTAGTTAACGGCACAACTGTCGTGTGCCACTGACTGCAGCTGATGATGGATTCATGTCTCAGTCCTTTCAAATTTAAGCAGGATTTCATATGACTACACAATGGTGAGATTAATGTGGGTCGCCTTTCATTTTATGCTATTAGCTAATTTTACAAAGCTTAAAAGCAATGCCCGGATTCAATTAATTTCTTTCACTGACGACTTGCATCCTATGAACGAGTCCATTACAAATGACAAACATCCTGTGCCACGGGTATTTAACAAGCCACAGGAAACATTGAAACGTCACTAATTTCATTACCATCAGCTCGTAACCGGTAGTTGTGGTGGCCTATATTATATTTGGCTAAAAACCGTTATAACCTAATGTGAACTAATGTTTAAAGTAGCATTACAAACACAGTGGATACTTTTATTTAGGATAGCCTGATGCTTTCTTTTAGAACATGTGTTGCATTTTTTGACTTAAGGACTCTTAATCATCAACAGTAGTAGTACATGTCAATGAAATGTGTAGATTTGACAGGGTAAAAGGGCAGGTATTTGTCGGCAATGACAAGAGGCTTTTTTACATGTTTTAGTTGGTGTTAGTCTCATTTCCCGCTACGTAATCTATTGTTTGACGCTCCTATTACTTTTACGATGTTGTAGTTTTTGCTCGTCTACAAAATGAGACACTAATTTATGCGTGTTGTAGATTCGTGGTTTGTTGTTATGTGCTCAAATGACTCGTAACTATTATTGTTGGTCCAACCCGTAAGTACTTTACCGAATCAAGTCCAGCTCGGTAAATAAATAGTCCTCCTGCAATAAACCCTTCAGTGTGTCTTTTCCCGTTGACTTTCCCTCCCTTAAAACTACTTTACCTTACTATTAATTATTGTGTCACTAGAGTGTCAGAGACATCACATGACTTGTATTATATGTAAAGGTAGTGAACGCATTCAAGCATTACGTTAATATCACATTTTAATACCCAATCTCAGCACTTCGTTCCAGGGTATCTTTCATTTTTCCATTTTTTCACACTATTTCTTTAAAAAGTAGCTATTATCAGGTCTCAAACTTATTATTTTGCTATTATCCTTGAACTTACTATCAAACATTATTAGAATAGATTAGCTTATTTTACTATCATTACCTTTTTTGTTTTTGTGAGGAGAGAGAAACGAGGCGACTCTGGATAATCAGATTCTGTACGATATTAATAGTGTTTCGACAAGTATTAGTACAAAAACGTTGAATTTTTCGAGAGCTTCACATATTTTTTTACATTTTCCTAATATAAACTATAACTTACTTAGTTTGATGTAATTATCTACTATCCATTTTCCAGTTAATTGCTCATTTACACTGTATTGAATGCGACTTGTTTGTTAAATCGATCTTTCAAAGTAATAACAAATCTTTGCCAGAAGATTGGTGTTGTTTGTCGTAGATGTTAGGGAGATTCGCATTTTCCACACTGTTTCCCATTAGTGAAGAGCACTGCTTTCATTCACTGTAGACGCCGTCAAATAGATGATGTGGGAAATCAAAGAGTTTTTAATATGCTGACAGGTATTCAAGGCTCCATGACTGAAAATGGTTCTCCACGAAGAAGGCTTTTGGGTCAAGATGGCGGCGTAATAGGTGCACCGGGTGCGCTAATGGATCCGCGGCTTACAATCCGGCCTCAACTAAGACCACAACGGTCTTTGGACAATAGACTACCAGCAGTTTCAACACAGAATCCACAGGACATAATTAATCAACTAGATCAACAGTCTCAAAATGTCATATTTTCAAATAGTAGTAGCAATCAACTAAATAATCAAATGGGACGAGTGGACAATCAAACTATCGACAGTCAAATGAATGTAAATACTTCAATTGGGAATTCTATTTCGAATCAAATGAGTGCCATGGGTAACACAGCCAGTACTATCCCCGGGTTGATACCACTACAGGTTTGATCATGTCAAGTTGTACCTTAGAAATGTTACTTTCCCCATAAATTAAGTCATTGGTGACGTCCGTTCATATGTAGTTGTGTAGTTAGAGATGATACTCCAAAATTCATGTAGAAAATTTCGCAAAAATCATACTTGAAAAAATATATACTCTATTTTTTATTGATGTTTGATAACAAAGCAAAAAAAGCAATGGGACACAGTTGAATAACAGTTGTAATCTTACTGTAACTGGTAACTGGGCTGGATATTTTTTTAAGTCCCGAGCTAAATTGCGGAAATATGTAGTCGAAACTCACAATGAGTTTTACTCTTCAAATAAAATAAAACGATTCTTAGGACTAAAACTACAAACAGATCTCTGGTAATCTCAAAGATGAAAAAGTCTCATGTATGTTAAATCGTCTATTCAAAAAAGTAAGAGGCTCGAAGGAAAACATTATTACCTACAGGAAGCCAAAAAACTAATCTTCTTGGATTGTGTGGACACTGGCCTGTAAATAATCCTTTCATCAAACAAATATAAGTAATATTATCGATGTTTCATTTTCAATGGTATATATTGAATTCTTTAGTGAATAGAGACAACTAGAAATTGCGACGAAAACAAATTACTTCCACAGTAGGAACAGATTCAGCCCACCATTTATTTATTTAGTTCACGTAAACAGTAAAAAAAGCTATTGGTGACCAAGTATTGAAAATGTAAAAATGTTATATCATCTTTCTTACGTAAAAGGTGTGATTCACAGTTTAATTAAGGACGACTTTGTAAAGACGAAATCCATCTAGAAAGTTAGCAAATATTTATCTTTCCACGTTGAAGATTCTACTGCTTTCTCAAAAGATAAAAGCAAAGCTTGTTCACATTTCACTGTGTGTATCCAAGTGGACTGGTTTACAAAACCAACAATAATACTTTCTCTTTATTGCTTTCTCTGTATTTTCATTATACAAATTTTTATTACTCTTTTTCTTGTTTAGTTCGGAACAACAGTTACTGATCCAAACATAAGTGGACCAGTTTCCAGTACAGGAGATTGGAATAGTAATTTAGGGATGACTGGCCAATCCGGGCAGTGTTCATCGACTAGTGTCTCGCCACTCCCCTCAATCGCTGACCAGCAAATGAGCCAAATGCAGCCATATCAGCAGCAAATGAACGCATTCAATCAACTTACTCCCCAACAACAACAACAACAACAACCCCAACAACAACAACAACAACCCCAACAAACACTAACAGGGACATCCATGGATCCAGTTTCCCAACAACAGCAGTCGCTGCTTTCTCAACAACATAACCAAGGAATGACATCGGTACAATCGCTGCAACAAAACCAATTACAAAATAACCAGTTGATGGGCCAAGATCAGCTTTCCAATCAACTACAATTTCAGAAGACACAGATGATGGGTGCTCAGAGCCTTCAGCAGCAAACCCAGCCCAATATACAACAACAAAATGCACAATTACAAATGCAACAACAGACATTGCAAACAACACAACAACAGCAACAACCTCAATCTCTTACTCAGCTCGGCCAACAACAGTCCCAGCCGATGGGTCAATTAAACTCGTTAATGGGACAACATATGGGAGTTGTAACGTCGCAATCTAATTTACTTCAAAATCAGCAGGGCGGAATGAATTTAGGATCAACATCACAAACTCAGCAGTGGCCACAATCTTCGACAAGCCAAATGTATGATCAAAGCGGTCGTATGATTCAAACTAGTGCTTCCCAATATGTTCAGGGTCAGCAACCATTACAGGGTGTTGGTCCCAATTCGAATAACCAACAAATGATGATGCAACAACAACAACAACAACAACAGCAGCAGCAACACCAACAACAACAATATTCACAACATATGCTACAGATGCAACAGCCACAACAAGCCCAACTTAATCAGCAAGCTCTACAACAGCACCAGTCACAACACACGCTTGGAGTGAATGCTGCTGGAGGTCAGGTGCCCACCTCAAAGTCAAGTTCTATCGGTGGACTCCTAGCAGACTTCAGTAGAGCACTAGGTAAGTTACTTGTGTTGTAAATTGTAAAGCATCACTTTCGTCTTCGGTTAATAAACTCTGATTAGAGATATAACTAATAAGGTCCCTATGGAACGAGCAAGTATCCCCATATCCCTAGAGGGCATATCAGTTTCTCTTAATCTATTTAATCATGTAATCAAACGGGCTATCTTTAAACTTCCTCGCAGCATGCAGTTTCATTCAGTTGTGCCCACTTGCATATCTATGTATGTATGCATGTTATCTGACTCACCGTGAGAATAGCGATGTTGTTTGATGATGATGATGCCGTTTTCAGTGCATTTCTGGATGGTGTAACATACTTGTTGTTGTCTAGTATAAAGGTTATTGGTAACGAACATATTGAAATGAAATAGATACAATTAATTTTGAAGTGTGGACTCAGAGTATCCGTTCATAAAGAGTTACATAATCGTGTAAATAAATCTCCCATATCAAATTTTATTAATATAAGTAAAGAGGTATTCCTCGTGTGTCACGTTATCTCTATTTTATATTATACGGCCGATAATCACTTTATAGAATTAGCCACTGGCCAGCACGAATATGTACATAATTTGCCAAAGGCATGGTATAGAGAATTGTACCTAGATGACCAACGGAATATGATACGATGCCTCTCAATGAGTTAATTGAAAATGGTGTAAACGACCTAGTATTTATGCACAAGTCTGACTTTACATAGTTTTCCCATTCACAAGAGTTGTTCCCTCATTCATTATTCTGTACTCAACTAGAACAGATGGAGCAATGTAGATATTAGGTATGTATCTAATTTCTCGTATTTGTACAGGTTTAGGAACTTCTCCTCGTCCTTCACCTTCAGAGGACAAAACAGAACCATTCCCCGTGCCGTCCAGTGGTGTAGGTGCAACTGGCGCATCGACACATGGTCAAACGACGTATGATCCTTACCATCAACAGCAACACAATTTGGGCAATCAGCAACTGCAGCATCACTCGTTAAGTGGCCAATCTCAACAATCAATCCAACAGTCGGCCTTTACTCCCATTCACGAAGGGTCCCTTGCTTATATACAACGACAACAGCAGCAAAACTATCTTCAGCAACAGTCTCAAAACTTGCAGTCAAGTTTAGGCCTACAAGGATTACAGTTAGGTACTGGAATTAACTTAGGTAGTTCTAGTCAATTACTCGCCTCGACGGCACAGCAATATCCAAGCAGCCTCCATAGTTCACAGACGCAGCAGCACCCTCAAGTACTTAGTCAAGGTGGTCTTATGACACAACAGCAAACGCAGGGATTAGGTGTAGGCGTTGTTGGCGCATTAAGTCCTGCACAAGCTCACATGTACCAGCAGCAAATGGCTCTTCAGCATCAGCAGCAACATTTAAAAAAGACAAGTAGAAGAGCTCACTTATCCTCAACAACTGGGGATGTTCGCCGTGATGGTTCGGCCTCTACTGTATTGATTGGTGGTCAAGGGTTAGCTGTGACACCAAGTGGTGTTACCATAGGTGCTCTTACTCCAGCCGTAGTGACTAGCTTAGGAACATTCATTGGCGGCTCGCCAGCAGTTTTAGGAACCTCACTTTTACAACAACCTGTAGCAGGTACGTATCAGCAGTTTTTGCCAAATATTAAATCCCGTAAATGTTTAAAAACTTAAATATTGAAAGTATGTCATGCACCCAGACCTGTTTGCATGCTCCCTTGAAAGTTGTTTTTAAGTTCACATTTTAGCGAATGTGAATTAGTTCACATTTCAGTAGCATACACCTAATGTAATTCAAAGTGATTTATTCCATTTAAACGGGGGAGTTTACAGGTATTCTGATGAAAACGATCTGATGTTGAAAGGTTCGAATTTTTGCAGAAGTACTGATCAAAGTAGAGACAATATTTACTCTCCAAAACTGTAATTTTCAAGTAACAATAAATAAATGCGTACAAATTGCAAACTATTGAAAAAAATGCTCAGGATAAATTGAAATAAGAGTTTAATGGGGGAAAATCCACTGTATTTTGCTACAAAACGGCATTTGACAGATATTACTTTTTTGTGCAGGACATGATGATAAACAACAAGTATACCCTATGTACCTCGTTCTGTTAAATCAATAAATCAATATACATGAGACGTTTTGATAAAATCGAATATGATGTATAAAAAGTAGATACGGCACTAATAAAGTTTAACTGTTATCCACATATCTAGAACAATGTGGTGCCGTTACTAGAAACCTATACTTCATATTATGATCTTGCTTTTTCACAAAGAAGATTGGTTTTCAAGACCGGACCCAGGTTTTGTAGTAGACTTAAAAGTTAAAAAAGTTTTTTTGCTGTTGCGTTGTAATTTTTAAACGCAATCCTGTACAATAATTAAAATCGGAAAAGAAACTTGAGTCTATTTATTGGCTAACCGTATCAATCGTATCATAACAAAACAACAATTCATAAAAAAACAGTTATTCCAAAATAACATCAGCATTTGGGGATGTAAAAATTAAGTAAGGACCCTTAGGCAGAAAGTCGAGAAAATTAAAAATGTTAATTGTAGTATTTCCCCCTTTCCTTCCGTTCAAATTTTGGACTAGACTACAGACTGTATTATAGGAGCACGCAGCACGCTATTTCATCTTACACTTACACGCTAAATCACACCATGTACATGTATGGGGATCTGTTTAACTTCTTGCTTGTTGAAACATACCGTGATAGTTGTAGTAATAACATCAATAATTGTTCAAAGAGCATGTATCTTTGATTTATCATCATGGAATAAGAACATGTCCATGACCAAATCCATAATCTTTAATTTGCAGGAGAAAGTATATTATTGTCTTATTTTAATTATATTTGTATCTGGGAACGTTTTCCGTTTGTAAATGGTATTTTTTAATCCTTTGCACTCCGTAAGTAATACGCGGCACTTTTTTTAATTGTCAATACTTAATTAACTACAAAGCAAGATTGGATGGACGGTCCAAAATATTTTCAACTCAATTACAATGTCTCAATCTCAATAAATTTCACCATACACCAATTTAGATGCATGCTGTGTTATCTCTAAATTTCTCATGACCAGTGACACCATTGGGTACTCCAATAGGGACACCAGTAGGAACACCTCGAAGCGGGAGAGATCCATGTGGGGGAGATTCGTCGGATACGATGAGTGAAACAGATTCTCAAAAGTCATTAAGAATGAGGCGGAAGCTTCCATGTCTACCGCCGGATCAAGAAGCAGCTCCGTTGCCTTCCACGAAGAAACGTGAGAGACACAGATCACAAGAGTTTAGGTAAGTTCTTCCTGTTGCGTTTGCATACTACTCTTATAAACATGTTAAGGCCGTGAGTTGCCTTACAACTTACAATGTAAATGGCAGTAAGCATACACAAAATTCGCCATAGATTGGTACCGCTAACGTTGCATCTTAGTTTGCTGCTCATCACCATCAATTTTGTTTTTACAACTAAATTTAAAATCTGTAACCAACAAAGTGATCACCATCATTTTCTCTATCGAATAGTGCCAATTTCAATAACTAAAATAAATGTCCTATTGCGGTATCAAATTTATTGTAGTTAAAAATGCGATCCTACAATAAGATATTTATTTTAGTTATTGAAATTGGTACTCTTCGGTAGAGAAAAGGATGGTGATCACTTTGTTGGTTGCAGATTTTAAATTTAGTTAGTTGTAACAACAAAATTGATGGTGATGAGCAGCAAACTAAGATGCAACGTTGGCGGTACCAATCTATGGCGAATTTTGTGTATGCTTACTGTCTTTGGCATTATATGGGTTAACCGCTGTCAACGCAGACTGTTTTTATTTTTATGGGATATTATGAGACACTTGCGAACAAATACATTACGTTGCGGCATGAATAGTTGGTATGCTGCAGTTTTTCGCTGTCATGATTGAACTCGTTTCAATAGATGAGTAGTGTGAACGCTTGCAAATACGTAAACGTGTTCAATCTTGACAGCGAAAAACTGCAGCATACCAACTATTCATGCCGCAACGTAAATTATTTGCTCACAAGTGCCTCAAAATACCCCATATAAATAAAAACAGTCTGCGTTGACAGCGGTTAACCCATATAATGCCAAAGACAGTACTGCCATTTACATTGTCAGGCAATCCCCATCCTTTTAAGACTATATATGCAGTGCATCCAATGTAATATTTTTTGTCTTCATGTGTAAACAAATCTGATGCCGAATGTACTTTGATACTACTGTCCACGCAGGTCCTTGTCTCCGATGCGCCTTTCATCGATGGATGGTACAACAGCAGGTAGGTCATATCCACTGTCAAGTTTGAGTCTCTCCAGACCAAGCGCCAGCGAAAGCAATTTGCGAAAACTTACTATGGGGGCATCTGACCCCGTTCCACGACCAGGTTCAGCTCTTGGGTGCTTGCAAGGTAAGATAACAGCCACATTATCTATTCCATTGACGTGAAATATGAGCGGATACAAGAAGCCAAACGTTGATTAGAAAAATACCGACATTTTAGTACCATACATACGCTAGAAAAGTATAGTGTTGTATTGCCTACACCCATAAAAAGTTAGGATACATACTTATTTTACTGGTAGACGTGAAGGTAGTGCGTATACTTGTAGAAGGGATACATAAGAAAATCGTTGTATAAGATGCAAAAACAACTGTAGAAATCATTTCGCTGGTCATTTTGCCGTAGTTCAGTAGAAAGTTTACAAGTTGAAAACCAGAAGTATCTTCCGCTCAATATTTTACAATTGGGATACAAGATACAAACGTGCCTTTGAATGTACGACCACAACTTGATGAATGTTGCAAATCTATACGAAAGAAAGTCGAGCTAATTTTAACTGACGTACATTTACGTGTAATTTCCAAAACTTTTGTGTCTTGTACCGGAGAAATATAAATAGAAACGTGCATACGTGTAGCATTGAATAAAGCATATCGGTGTTCATTGAGAAAGCTCCATAGTCCGTCTCTGTGTCGAGCATGGAGAGTGCCCGAGATTGAGCCGGAATACGCTGACTTTTTCAAAATCACTTTGTACGATGCTCTCTTCAATGTTTCGATGTAAATAGAATGTGCTACATAACGATTGCATCGTCCTTATTTACAGCTTCAAGTGTAATAAGTAGTGTGGGTGGAAAACAAGACTCCATCTACCCACTTGGTGGCAACATATTGTCATCTTCTCCTGCATTCGCTGGTATGAATCTACGGACAACGACCTCGGGGCTTACCTCCGATCTAACAACTACCACATCAGTTTTGTCCGGCTTGTACCCTAGTTACAAACAGTCGCAGGATAGTTGGTCTTCGAATCTAGCAGAGCTTGCAGCTGCTCTTCCACCTGATTTGAGACATCTGCTAAATAAAGGTTCAGGAGGCGTCTCGGATCATGATTTGAGTGGGCTGAGCGGTTTGTCAGGTCTAACGTCCAGCCTAGGAGATACTAGTTTAAATGTAGGCTCTCATTTACCTTCGTACATGAGAACATTGAGAGAGCAGTTGCAAGAGGAAAGGCGTCAGTTGTTGTCGGAAGAGAGACGACGACTGGAGGCTCTACGGGAAAGGGACCGGGAGTTGGGAGCTAGACTAGATGCAGTAACAAGCCGTGCAGGGAGCGAAGCCCTGAGGTCAAGGTATTAGAATTTTGCCAAAGTCATTACAATTTATCTAATGAAGTCGGAACAAGTGGCACAGGCACACACTCACAGCACATGGCACGCACAGACTTGTGTTGGTGGAGGAGACCATATAGGGGCTAAAATTGCTGAGATTAAATATGATGATGTGGTGGGTTGGTGAATGCAGAGCGGACCTATCTAGGAATGGGGGTGCACCCAGGTCAGCAGGGGCCAGTCCACTTCTCAATCGGAAACTCAAGGGGCATCGTCGACAGTTATCTGATCCTAAACTTTCCCTTCCCTTCTCGCCCATACAGGAAGACGGGGACAGTGAGCTTCAGGATTTCGATCGAGTATGAGCTCCTCCTGTGTTTGTCTTTGTGTCTGTCTGTGCCCTATTTTTATTTTGTCTTTTCCATCACCCCTATATCGCCTTTGTCCCGGAAAAAATTCTAACGCTCGACCTGTTTGGTTTCGTAGGTCTCGACCGGCTTATTGAGGCCTCCCTACAAATCCTTTGAATATGAGTCCCTCGAAGACAGTGCCCTTTTACAACGTCCTGCCACAATGCATCAAGTTGGAGGTGACTGGGATCATTCACAATCATATTTAGCATCTTCCTGGGCAGCAGCTGGTGGGGCTCTTCGTGAGACAGCTATCACTAGTATGGGTGGAGTTCATGAGGACGATGAGATCAGGAATCGTATGTCATCTCGTATGCTCGGTCGTCGAAGCAGCGATGGGGAAGCTTGGCCCAATGCAGCTGTTGTGACTCGTTCGCCATCATCCAGTCGTGAAAAGAGGCATGCATTACGAAAGCATAGAAAATCGCGTTCGTGGCATCCTTCCCCTTACGTGAGTGAGGAGGAGGATGAAGAAGAAGAAGACAGCCTGAGTCGCGAAGAAAAGAAAGCAAGAATAAAAGCCGAAATCGCTAGAAGACGACAGCAAATCCAGGAAAGGGCGGGGCTTCATGGTGAGTTTATAAGTATGCCCAGAATTCCGGGTGGTGTAACTGATCACGAAAGGCACAGTGTACTCAAATCGGTAGATCAACTTCTTCGCGACCAATATACTCGCTTTGACACTTCTTCCGCGATGTATGGCCGTGCCGCTCCATCGATGTACCATGGACTCACTCAAGCAGGTGGATACGCAACAATTAGCAGCAGTCGTCCCACTCATCATCATCATCATCATCATTCGCAAATTCATCCTATGTCAAGAATGGCTCCTGGTGGGCATATTATTAGCCCAAGTGCAAGTGAGGAGGACCGTAGTATTGAAAGAATCGCGTCGACATTTCGTAGTGACCATGACTATGCTAGCATGTTATATGACAGACTTGGTGAAATGTCTCCATTGGCAACAGATAGTGAGAGCATGGGGAGTGAATTGGGGGCTCCAGCTGCAATGCCCTTACTGCCTGACATGCCTACGAGGTCTCGGCGACTACTAGAGGACTTGGGTTCTGCGCCCATTGGACTAAACGAAGGAACACGGGGTGGGGCTAGTTCCGGGCAATCTCTTAAAGGCAAGTATGGTGTCTCAGCACAAGGGCTCAATCTCCCATTTCGCACTGTGATGTGACAATAAGTGAAAGGCATGTTTTATTATTTTCAACCACTGCTCTTTGGTTGAATATTTATTGCTCTTGTTGTTATCTTTACATTTTTATCTTGTCACCACTACTTGTGGCATTGCTACAAATATATCTCGCCATGCGTGACTATGATTACAGCCATGGCTATCTATTATCACTAATCAATATTGGTACTATACTAACATATCAAATTGCGTAATATTAATATCTTCTCCTTATTATTTCCGTTGTTTCTCCACCTCTCTTTGTATCTTCATTTTTATCATTTCCATGCATTCTCTGTAAGTAACAGTCACTTCTCTTCTGCTACATTACTTTCACTTGTCCAATTTATGTTGTACCGCTGCACTGTCTCCATTTTCATTACTATATATCATAACTATACTGCCATTACTGTATTTGCGGCTAAAAGTTACGTGTGGACTTATTCGCAGTTTAATTTAAACTATTTTCGTCTGCCTTACTTATTGTGGAGCAAACTATTTTATTATCCCATTCGCTTGTTTTCGGCGTCAAGTAGTATTACTTAAACGTTTTCACAATTTACTAATTGCATAGTAAGGGAAGCAGCGTTATCGAGATAGCATTTGAACCTAACAAAAATACCTTGAGATAGTTACCATGCTTTCGGATTGTTTGAGGCAATCAATTACAGCCATAATGAAAGTATACTGCATCCTTTCCGTACCGTTTCATGACATCATTCCCAATCATTACTTAGTACCTCATAGCATATCAATTCGACTTTCATCATCACATATACCTTGCAGTAACCAGAAATATGCATTTATTTTATCTGTCGTTAAGAAACTCGCCACTGTCATGCTGTCTATTAGGGTTTATAGCCAAGCATCTTCATCTAATTTTTATTACAGGTGTATCTTAAGAGTGTAGGTGGTAAATCATTGACTGTTGTCGGATGTGACAGTATCTTTCCCTTTGGATGTACGAAGCGGGTAGCATATCATGATGAGACAACTAGTTCACATTTTACTTCAATGTAACTAACTATAACCGTATTTTATTCGTCATTGGATTCAGTACATATTATTTTTTTACCCTTTCAGTTTGATTTTTATCGGGGATGCGCGATACGTACGTACTTCCTGGACACCATCCCGTTTTTAAACACCCCCAAATGCCTGCATTTTGCATGAAGAGTGTGTGTAGCTTGTATTTAGCATGCTGTATACCTTGTTAATGTATTCTAACCTATACATTGTACGTAGGTATTTCAAATTTTCTTTTAAATCGTATCACAGTCAATAGCAACACAATACTTTAACACCGAATGGCAACATCTGTGACTCGATTGTTATTAATTTCATTTCATAGCAAAATTTGTCTTTGTGCTGTTGTACCAGTCCTTGTTGTTTGTAAATAACCCGGTGACAATTATCGACTACTCTATCAGATGAGCTGAGAAATAAACAATCCCTATTCGTAATTATCTGTACAAAAAAAACCTAGGAAATTGGAACTGACCATTTAAAAATGCCAAATGACTTTTGTAATCTTGTACAAGTAATCCATGCATATCCATGAACATTTCTGAGAGTACTACAGTTATTTAAGGAACGTAAACATTTGTCATTTTTTTCAAGACGAGAAGAAAATATCGTGCAAGGACTCGAGACATCGAGACAGGATTAAAAAAATACACAATAATAATCGTTGGTACTTACTTGTTATGATTGATTGGTTCTACTACTACTTACAAAGATAATTATAAATATACCAGTACATTATACCATAAAATTTCTCGTAGGATAGGATATTTGGTAGGTAGATAGGATTTATTACATACATCCAGAGAAAGTATGTTTGTGAGTACCAGTTGCTTAAAATAAAGTTAAAATAACGAGTCATATTTCTCTTTTAGTATATCTTTTGCTCATGTTGTGCAATGCATCCCGGAAGACGTGATTGTTCTGCTGTAACAACATGATTTCGTCTACCTTTGTCTACCTCTCAAGTTTATAATCACCATACAGGAGAATCTTATAGTTGTATAGCAGTAGGTTCGTACATGTAGTAAATTAATTACATCCTCGAATTAAAGTGGCATACTAAGCAGCAATTAAATACATGCATGAACATATTTTTCAGCGATTTTTGTTTATGTCGATTAGAAACATAAAAATAACACGTTATTAATCGATGCGATTAATTGGGTTTTAGAATATACTGCATGTTTGAAACTTGACGTATTTCATGAAAAGAAGTATTTTGCTTTGTTGATTTTCCTATAAAAAATACATGGTCCGTTCCAATTGATTAAAAGTAAGAGTAGAACTGAATCAGCCCTACCCCGAAAAAAAGGGTGATTTCTGTAATGTCAAAGAAAAAAGTGTGGATTGCCGAACTAGCCGAACAAGTCCTCTGTGTGTCTTTGTTGTAACTGCGTCAGCATGTTGAAACCCTTTGTATTTCGCAAAACTGATGTTTGATATCGGAATACTGTTGTGTCAAAAGTATTGTTATCCTGTATTAGCCATTAGCATCCTAAAATGAAATAGATACGTGTGTTTGTGAAACCGAGTCTCGTAGTCTATATACACCCAGTAAAATAATTACTTATTACTATAATTTTTTACCTTCTTTGTATCTGTCATGCAGTAATTAAAACACGTGGCTACATACTATAGCCTCAACCACCACTTTCTCACTCACCATGGTTTTGCTCTCTGCTGTCAATGGAACATGCCCGAAAATGACTAGAAAAGTGAAGTCACGTGAACAGGTTTGCGTCACTTGACATGTTGGCAATATATGTTTATCTCTAAATAGTGAATGTCCCTTTTGCTCGGAACTACCATAATTGTTTTAAATTTAAACTTTCTCATCAATGTTGATCTTTTCATTTTAATTGTAAACTGTTGTTATTGTTATTATGATTATATACCTAATTGCTGTTGTGGTAACGTATATGTATGTATGTACGTATGGTATGTATGTATGTATATTTGTCCATAAGTGTGGTTACTATTGACTACTTGAACAACCTCTAAGTAATATGCTAATCATTAGGTCGTTTTTTAAACAAATGTACAAGATTTTTTTTTTCAAATAATGTGTCTGTGTAAACGACTCAGTTCACGACTGACGCTGATGCACAAGCAATACAAAGGTACTGTCATGGGCATACTACAATTGCGTTTCCAACAATTTATGTACGCTTTGATATACTTGAACATTTTCAGGTGACACATGAATATAATTTATTGCATAATAATGTAACAAGTCATGGTTTCGAACACAGGAAGATTATATTTTTCATTTTTACAAGCCAGTGGTAAAAGTTTTCAACCGACAAAGTACTTTTGCATAACAATCGACCTGCTTAAACGTAGTAAAAATCACGCCCAGAGACAAACAACTCCAAAAGAAAAACCTTTCCCACTTTTCTACTCCTTTTAAGGTTTATTTGTTTTATTTTATTTTTTAAATTCCATTCGGTATTACGAGACAAATTGGTCAAAAATCACTATAAAAAAGCAGCACCATTTTACAGTCGTTGCTACTCGACATTCCTTGAAAGTTTTTTCAAACAGAAACCTTTCACAGCTTTTATTTGCGCCCTCCTGGAAAAGCAAGACCTTAAAATGTTTAGTGGATATTACAGTCCTGTATAGTGTATAGCAAGTAACGACATTAAGACAATGCTACCATTTACCATACATAAGTAAAAAACACTTGATGATAGTAGTACTTGTATTTAAGGGTATATGTATGTTATTCTTTTTATACGCCGTAATATTTTCGTGCCTTACTCAATTTGTTGTTGTGATTTACACTAGAAACTTCCAACACCAATGAAGGCATTACAAAATTACAAATCGTGCATCGAACATTTACTTGGCATTTATCTATAATAGGTAATTAAATTTTGTATCTCCGTACGTTATAGGTTATTAATTTATTAATAAGCGTACATTCGTTTCTTGACACTAAATAATGAGTATTATTACGTATTATTATTCCATTGAATACGTAATGAAATCCGGACAAAAAGCAAAGTTGCCTGTGAGAGTATGACAGCATAATATATTTAATTCGTTTGTATCGGTTAAACTTTCTGAGTGTATTTTTTATTGCTGATACTTTCCTGATAGTTTTCATTACGCAAATGCGTATACACACAATTATATGACATCTTCAGGGATTTGTTGTACTTCCAAAAATGAAGACATGTACCGAAGCAAGCCGAAACAAAACCCAATTACGTTTAACAATGATGATGATACGGGAGAGATCTTTCGTAGTATGTATCATGCACGGCCTCATTAGCCGCTGAAAGGTAGAATAGGGTATTTAAACTTTTTTAAAAAAATAGAATAAATCTTTCGTGTTTAGAAGTAAACTTGGCTAATTATTTATAGGATGCATCGCAATTGGCTAACAAAAGCTTCCAATCACGGTTATAAACTGTAGCTTGAGTGAGAGTAACGAGGTTAATAGCTATTAATAAAAAAAAACTTGAAACCAGCAACGAAACAGATGAGACCCAGCGGTTCTATTCTATGCACTTAAACTATGTAATTAATATGTAGCTATTTTAGAAAGTATTTATATCGGTATAGTGCCTGTGATCGTCAATCGTCAACGTTTCATTCAAATTTCACACACAACAACGCACAATATAATATACATCATGCTTGTTGCTTGCAACATTATACTACAAGTATAGTAAGCAAACCGCTAGTGCTTTGGTTGGTAACTTAATACATGCTCCCTTTTTTGGAACCAACATTCAAGGTCTACTAGACTACTACTACTACTACTGTTAGTTTACGATAAAAGCTGTATTTCCAGAAATGGGGACTGAATCTCGACTAGGGGTAATATGAGAGGCACAAAGTGTAAGGAAAAGTTCACAGATCCCCTGCTCACAATTCAGTAGGGGTACAACGTGTAAACAGCAAAAATGCGTGTGCAGTAAAAAGTACAAGAACTTTTAAGTGACGTCAGGTACTTGCTCCAAATGCAATGCAATATATAAAAAAAATAATGGTTAGTGAAAGAAAGTATTATAGAACATCTCAATTCAAAATTGACACGTTTACCGTTACCGCTATTTTTAGGTGTATGTTAACACATTTAAGCAAAAAGGAAAAGTCTGCGACGCGTAGCCGGGTATACATATTATTACACATGATTGCATGAATGAGGAACTATCAATGGCAATGAAAACAGCAGTTGTTACAATGAAAACTATTTATTATCATTAGCAAGTATTCTTGGTATATAACTGAAACAGAGAAATATTAAAATGGTAGTACTCGGTAAAACAGTATAGTGAGCAAACATTGTGTAGTTTAAAAAAAAAATGTTTCAAAGTATAACGGATAGTATATAGATTGTTACAGAGAAGTTTCGTTATTTTTATCAAAATTAAGAATACAAATTTTAAAACACAACAGACAGATAGATACATATAATTATCATCCGTGAAACCTCATAATACGCAGTTATTGCTTGCTCGTCTCACCACATATGTGGGAGTGATGTCGTCAGTCAGCAAATTAAAGTACCAATTTCTGAGAATCCAATGACAAAACAAATTGAAAAAATGCTTCTTCAAATGCAAACACAATCTGACGATTGTTGCTAACTATGGTGTGCAAGGATGTTACTATAATCGTAAGAGTACTGTGTATATTTCCCTCAGTAAAATATAATGATTAGGCTCGCTGTGAATGCTTATTACGTGTGTAAAAAATAAGCAGGAGAAAGTTCAATGCAGACGGGCAAGCAAAAATAGGCATAAATATGTAAAATTTAAATCGATCCCCTCCTGTTGTTATCCGTACAACGGTCATTTTACGTAACCATGACATTAACTGAACATTCATGAATATCTTGCACTACAAAAAAATGCTATAACTAATCTTACACGAACACACTTAAATAACAGGCTTTAAAAGATGGTGACGCACCAAAGCAAAGTTGCTATTCCATTTGAAGATGAACTTAGACATACGTAATAATATGTAATTACAACAAGAGCGTGATTCAATTTAGTAGACGTAAATAGAAATTCTAACTGCATAGATTTTTGACGACTTTTACAAATTAAATGTTTTCAATAAAATGTTAATAGAACTATTTAGTATTGTGTCGATTATAGGTGTCCCTGTGTTCATAAATAGAAAGTGATCAAAAATTATCTTGAGTGACAACAATCAAAGTATGCGAGGTTTGCATTTTTATTGGCGGAAAGAAATAAAATGAACTATAATAATGAGCAGAGAAATTATGATATACGATTGATTCGGTTCACAAATCTTAGGAATTGTCAATGAAAAATACTTTTTTAGATAGTTAAAAAATGAGAGGGCAACTGTACGCGTAACCTGGACAGAATTAACGGGGTACTTACTACCGATAAATTTTTAACGTACTGCGCTCGATCGACCGTTACATAAGCGTATACTGTATTTTTGCATGAAGCAATGAAAAAATTTTTGTCAGCTGTTAAAATTATTAGCACATTTCCTAGCAGCAGGTCAAAACATGTCGAAGTGGATCGATTTATTTTATATTGACGTAGAGACAAATGGTTATTAGGTACTCCATGTAAATTTGCAATAAAACACGATTACTTATACGCAATATTGGGTGAACTACAGCGCTATATACCAGTTTTTGTAGATAGCGGTTGCTGTGAACCACACTGTGAAAACGGAGTTTAACTTTTTTAATAAGCAATATTATTATTCCTACAACAATCGGTTAAGCTCTAATTATACATTTGATTAGTTTAAACAAACGGTTACGAGGTAAACCAATACTACATTTCAATGTTTCTATTGGGTACGAAAATTAAAGGGAAAGTACAGTAGAAAAGGTCACACAAGCACAGACACACAGACACAAACACTTCGTTAATCACGGCAACTGAACAGATGTATCATGCATCATACGACGACACACTACAATTTGTGTATTGATATTATAAATTCTAATTGTTGATAAACTATTATGGAGTCATAAAAGACACTAGAGCTAGAAAACCAGTTCGTAATAGGACATATTGTTACAAAATGCTTTAAATTTTTACAATTGAAAAAACAATGTCTTGTTCTAGAAGGAGGAAAGAAAAATGATATTTTTAAACAAAACAAAGCATACAGATTATAAAAGAGTGTAATAATACAGATTCAAAAGGAACGATATCTTGTGTCTCTGAGAGAGAGATAATTTTATAAAAAACAGAAATACAGACACTACTACAACGACATTTTTTGTCATTTTTCGTAGTTACAAGTCTTCTTCGATTATTAAAACCACAAAAGTTCGTCATTGGATATAACTAATGATAGATAGAATAGAGTACATTATGTAATTCATTCAAACTATTAGATTGTATTCGTAAAAAAGGTACTCTTGTGCAACTGAGCGCAAGTTCTACGTTTCGTAAGGAAAAAAATAATTACAAGTCTTCCCCCACCAGATATGCCGCAAAAAATGTGTGTACAACTATTTTTTAAAAATATTCATTTTTTGATAAATGTATTTTAAAACGTATTTCAAGAGAGATGGCTCATGCAATATACGGGCTGGTTATACAGACAGACAATTTAGGTTTAACTTCTTTTTTGGTCACCGTTGTCACTAGTTAGCACGATAGTAATTATTTCTGAGGAATATTGGCGATCGGGTTATTTTCAAAATGTCAAGTGAAATACGTACTGTTTCGCAGGCAAAACTATTTTCAACTGTAATTAATGTCCTATACAAATATTGCCGATTGTTTATTGCAAACCGACAAAATAAACATGCAAACTGCATTATCGCGACAAAATTGACACGCCTGAAACATTTTACAGAAAAAAAACTGTTGAATTCTTTTTGAACGCTGCGCCAGTTCAAAATTATTTGTCTATTTTTCATTCATTCATACAAGAAACGCTTCAGGTGATGTCAAAAATCCAAATAGTTAGCCACTGATTACTATCACTGAATTGTCTAACAAGCCAGCATGCAGAAAAGTTTTCTATCTTACTTATAGCTTACCAGCACTTTCGCCGAATGTTCAGAACAATAATCGCACATGTTCGTACTAGTAGAATTTGACAAAATTCAGTAAAGATTTTGTACACGGTGATTGTTTGTTTGTGCCTGCAGTCCAATAAACTTATTAACTTATACAGTTACCAGCTACTTTCTTTCATCTTTCACTGCATGTAACTGTGTTAGACAAGTACGGTTTTACACAACTCACCACTCACGACCTCTATGTATGTGTACTGGCGTTCAGAGTGTATACTTCCAGCTTGTACGATGTAGTGCCACTGTTAAACAGCAGTAATCACAAGCATCGTATGCCAGGTGTAATTTCTTCTGTAAGCGGACATCCATCTATAGGAGCTACTACTGCCTTGCCAATTTGCCATATTCATGATTGTGTCTGTTTTACATTATATATTCGTAAACTATTTTTCAATCAGGCAGAATGTTGAATTAAATAGGTTTCGTTTTAATTACATAGAAAAGAGTAGTTTCTTCGTAACCTCTTTCTTGTTTACTGCACAAGACAGGTATAAGTATCTATTAAAAACTAACGTAGCCTTAGCATAGTTAAGTTGGTACGCTTTTCCTTACGTCACAGTAATGTATTGTAAAGTAGTTAGCAGCTTTTGGAATGACTAGGCGTGTTAAGTATTTTGTACCATTAGAGTTGTTCAACAATCGCGTGATTTTGAAACAAGAAATTTAAAGCACCTTTGATGTTAAAGAAACAAGTGCGTGGCTAAACACAATTATATGCAGGTAGCATTCAGAAATGAATTTTATAAATCGACATAAAGTATGATTGATCTCCCTGATGAAAATACCATTCTATCGACAAAGCACATAAATTATGCCAGACCACTCTCCACATATACGTATATTATGCTAACCGGATTTTAAATTATTTGAACGAGACCTAGGTTTTCCCAGCCAGATTTTAGTACAATATTGTATTGTAGTTGGATGGTAGACATGAACAACAATGTGTGACTGTGTTAGAGTGAAAGCAGACTACTAATTTGTCCGTTCTAAATAAACTCGGCATTTCTAGCAAATCCTAGCTAGATCACACACAGCCCATTATTCCTTGTGAACGAAACAGTACTACTAGTGAGTAGGTAAAATACAATCTCGTATTAAAATTTGGCGTGGATTGGCCAGGTACTCGATATCCCAAATAATTAAAGCAAATAGTGCTTGATAATACCCGTAAACGTGAATAAAAGGGCAAAGTTATCTTAAGAAGTTACATTTCAAACAAACACTACAAATGCACTGTTCTAATCGGAACGCTACTACTACTACTACTACTACTACTATTACTACTACTACTATTATTATTATTATTATAATTATTATTATACTACTTACTACTACTGCTAAAAATGTTGCTGCTACAATTTCCAAGTTGCGCTGCTACATACTATCTTACCAATTACACTTTAATATAATCTTGAATTATACTATAATCTGCAGTGCTACTACTTTACATAGAATTTAAGATTTGGTGATGACGAGTACTAACTAATCTTTTAAACATGTGTGAATTATATACAAAATAACGCCGCCGCCAAAGGCGTCGTTGAAGATGATGATGATGATGATGAATTTTCGAAGCAAAATGATTGTGTATCTTTTTCGTATGCATGAACTGAGAAAAAAAATTATAGTTTCAAAACGAAAAAAAACAACAATGAAGTGTTGACTACTATGACTTATTAATTCGAGGCTAAAAACTAAACGTATATGTGTACTACTAATGATATATATGATCCTTGAACACTGAATATATGATAATAGAAATAGTAATAATGATAAAAGAATAAAATAAACTATGGTGGTGAGTAGAAGAAATTTAACAATCTGAAAAACTGGTTTTCTCTAATACACGTAAATAATATATACATAATATAAATATTATGTCTGTTATAATTACTAATATTATATAAATATATATATATATTGATGCATAATGATAATATATTACAATGCAGCAATTAATCGTTGTATTGAACTGTAATAATCTCTCATTGTTATCGTTGTGGGTCTATATATGCTAACTATTCTTCATATATAGAACAATACTACTATCGAATACAAATTATCATAGTTATGAACTGGTTGAGGTGTTTGCATGTCATTATATATCTACTATAAATGCAAATATTATATATATCTATATACATATATATTACGATTAATTGACTTCTGGCATATAAAGACCTGATATTTATTTCATATTTAAAACAGTCATGATGATTATTAAAAAGGGATTCCTACTTGATTCAATTGCTACAGCTCACTATATTATTTCAATACCATGTTTCACTTTCTCTCTCTCTCCTTCTCGCGCTCTATCTCTCTTCATTTTCTCTAGCATTGTTGGCATATTTTGAAAACACTTCTTCCAAGAGCTCACTTTTATATTCTCTTATTTTTGTTCATCCCTTGTATTTCTGTCAATCCCCTTTAAATTATTCCCCCCAATAAAAGCTTAGGAAATTTTCTTTACTTTACTCTGTCCACAATACCATGATTACTTTATTGTAACATTACTACCTGGTTAGCCTGACTGAACTTGACATGTCTGCGATGTAATTTTGTCATCCTATTATCCCTAATACTGCTATATTATGTAGGGTATGGGCTTAGAGCTGTCGGGCGAAAGTAAGACGCTGTTACCACAAAATTTAATATTGTTCAGCAGTCACTGGTTCTATCACCCAGAATATTCAGTTGTTCAGAATATGCATTTTCATGGACTTTGGCAGTACTGAACCTTATCTTTTCGCATTAAAAGTTGTAGATTGCGGGGCATTTTATGCTTTTGACATGACACAGCAGGAACCATGGGGCACAGCTGTCAACAGGTGTTTAGTTTAGAAAGTAGTTGTAGGTGAAAGTAGAACTAGTAAGGTAGAATTGATGAAAGATAAAAAACGACAAATTTTCATACATGTTTTAATAACGTTTTGTTTTTTAAAACCATCCTTTTTTCTCTCTATCTGACCTTCTTTCTGTCTTTTTACTCCGTCTTTAATGAAGTATATATGTTATTGTATATCTCTCAATATATATTACGTGTGTTTTCGTCCTTCTAGCTATGTTCTTCTTCCACTTCTACTACCGCTACTACTACACCGAAACAAGACAAAAATCGCTAGTCGTTCTTCTTGATGTGCAGATAAATGTGTTTTTCTTCTAACTTTTTCTGTGTATTCTTCTGTATATGCCTTTTATATATTTTGTGTATCAAACCAGATCAACTACGTAATTTGGAGACTCGTATGACGATGAATGACATGTATCCGCAGACTGTTGTATATAATAAGTTTGTAATTATGTGTGCTTCCGATGCTGTTGCTTTCAGTGGCTTCTAGCCGTAGACGTTATATGCCCATGTAGATTGCAATTGCTTTGGAAGACTGAAGTTTACTATTTTAGGTAGGTCAGCTCAAAATGCTCAAACAGAAGGTGGGGACCCGGTCAACCGTCAACGGTTGTTGGGAGAGGTTTGCCAGAGCAGCAGAGAAGGACATGGCCGGGCAAAGTCAGCAGGTACCTCTTCCACTCCCAATCAATTGCCCCGTGATACAATGGCCGCCCAGTGGGATTCGTCATCCCCAGGTAGCAGCAATCCGCCAAGTAGAAGATCCTCCAGATCCAGAAGCCTGGCCTCTGTTGTCTCCGGTGGAGAATTTTCTGCTTCGGAGAAAAGTCAAAATTTAGGCCAGCAGCAAACTTCCAAGAAAACACAAGTAAGACAGAAATTGAAATAGTGAATAGAAAGAATTTTTTCTATGTAGAAATTAACTACATTTTAATGCACACAGGATGTATGTAGGTATAGGTTGTCACTGGTACATATGAGGATTCGTTTTATGTCATTACGTCGTTTCATAAGGTCACGCCGTAGGGAATAGTAGTTACGCCGCTTAGCTAGTTAGTGCTTAATTTTGGTACACCTATAGATGTGTATTCTATCTAACCAGGAATAATCGAAAAACTATTTTGAGCATGCAAGCAAAGAATCTCTCTTTTTCCTGCACATCAAAAAACTTAATGGCTTGTTCGAAACAATGAGATTTATGGCATAGACGACGTAACTTTGAATGAAACGACAAAATACATGAAGGTACAAGCAACTGCATCGGACATTTGTACCATTCAGAAATAATAAGGCAAAGAAATTGTTTGAAAGCAGTTTCACGACTCGTTAACAACATCCTTACTCAAAATGACAGCACTTCCTCATCCTGAGAAGAGGAAATGAATTTTGTCTTTCCCTTCAAAAGCTGCGTCAGTCGATTTCTACTTTTAGAAAGAGTTCCATCAACAGCTCTTAGTAAATATATACATATGTAGGTAAGTACACTATTAAAGAAACCCCAACAAGATTGCGAACGTTACAACGCCGTGTATGTGTCAGAGACGAGTAGCCAGAACTTTACGGTTGGAAAATGCCAAATATTATGAGTAGTAGTTCAACTTTTGGCTTTCGAGAGCTTTCTGTGAAGGGAAGTCAAATAATTTATAATTTATCTATTCAAAGGAAACTAGCTAAAATAAACAAATTCTTTCACGGAAAATATTAGTTTTGTCACGAGCTACAATAAAATTGTCAAATCAAGGCCAGTCTGTGATTAAAATGTTATCACTTTCACTAGTATTTTTAAACGTTCTTTATTGTTTCACTTTGTTTACAAGTTTGTTCCACAGTATGCAGTAGCATGTCAACACTCTGCAATATGTGATCTTGTTCTGTTAAAAAGTCGGCAAATTTATGTTACTCACGCACCAATACATTTCTGATTTCTATTTACACTAACTCCACGTTACATTATTTGAATAGGGCCACCGAAGTCAACGTTTAAAAAAGAAATATCCATATCCCGTGAAAAAGTACTGGCTCAGTAGGGATTCGAAGGATCGATCAGTTGGTGGAAATGGGGTTGGAATGAAAATCGTAGGTGGGAAGGAACTGCCCGATTCTGGAGGAAAACTTGCAGCCTATGTTGCAAAAATTTTTCCCGGTGGACTCGTTGAGCACATTGGAGGAATCAGTGAAGGTTTGTTGATTTGCTTACCGGTTTTACATTGAAATACCATTAGTGATTATGTAGAAGGTTGAATAGTTATGTTTCTATACTTGAATACTTGTGGTAGCACAAGAACATACGAATAAGCGCCAAGTATTTATGTTACGGTTACTCGGTTACGCTGATTTACAACTTTTACGAGTTTTTAAGCATGAGTAACAACGCTGATTGTAAATCAGTGATGCCATTCAGCAATGTTCAATACAACCTCATTGGGGGCAAGTCTTCGGGAGTTTGTAATCATCAGTGTGCATTGTGGTTGGTAATGAGGTAAGTGAGACTCATTCATTTACTAACAAATCCCTGTTCTGTTGCTAACAGGAGACGTTGTGGTAGAATGGGACGGACATTCCTTAGGAAACAAGACATTTGAGGAAGTAACAAGAATCCTGGAGTCTTCCTGCGATAAAACAGAGTTTGACGTCGTTGTTCGCAGGTAATTTTTAGAAAGATGCTGCGATGAATGTTGGCAGCCTTTTTCCCACGAAAAATGAACGGTACGGAGAGGTTTGCCTTTGCATGGAAACCTGCTGCGAGCCTTACTGACAGAAATTATCTTTTCTTTTTATCCGTAGTGACTTCAACTTTAAAGATGTAAAAACGGAATTGCTTGGCGAGTCTTACCAAGAATATATCAGTCGGCGACAGAGCGACGGAACCGACGTAGGAAGTGTTGTGACGGACTCACAATCCATTTGCATGGCTCAGCAGGATACCACTGATGACAATGAAAGTGACAAAAGTAGACACGCAGAAGGCACTTATTCATCTTCGTGTACATTGGCTTCAGAGGGGACATCGGCTGCTGGCAAACCATCGCATTTGCGGTCTTCCTGTACGAATATGAATCAAGTGCCACAGGGTTAGTTATAATTCGTTATTTACTGAATACTAGTAGAACAACTGTATTTTGCGTGAACATTGAAAGTTGGTGAAGATTCTGGTGAGGCAGCGATGATTGCGCAATAACCACCGGAATGGCACAGTAGGAAGCCCAGTTTCTTTTTGTCTGTATTTATGAATCGGTTGTTGCATAATCCCTTTCTGTTTCTTGCTTGCTATCTTGTGAGGAGAGATTTATTACCTTTTATTATTCTTCATAGTCCTTCTTAAACTTCATATACATAGTTCAGTCCAAGAGGTAAACGGGTATCAATACATATACTGCAAATGCACCTTAACAACCATGCCGGATGAAGAAAGTAGACACAGCAACAATGACATAATGAAAAATACGTTAGGTGCGTTCAATTTTAAGGCAACTCATGGTTTGAATTGGAGTAGGTTAATGTTTGTCATTTTTTACCAAGGCGTCCATTTATTCCACAAGACAATATAAGGAATATATACCGTCGATATAAAATAGCAGCTAGGGAACTTTTATTGTGGGTAGATGAGAAAGAATTTTTTTATAGTAAATGCTAATTCCAGGTCAACCAGAAACTACTTCTAATAATACCGGAAATTATCATGAAGTGCTTGTAATTATAAATGGAATATTTATATCTTCCCATAAATATTCCGTAATACTTGACTTATTTGACTGGAACTAGATGATGAACCTGATGAGAAGGTAGATTCAATTCATGAGCAGCGTGTTTTCAAACCATCAACGCCTATCACATCAATGACCGGCTGCTCTGTTCACCAGTCGATTGTGAGTGTAGACGATGGGGGAAAACCACTTCGTCGTCGTTCAATGTTTTCCAATCCCTCTTTTGAAGGTGGCGCTCGAAGTTCAAGTAATATTGTTACGGCAGCACACCGAAGGGTCTCTTCGATTTCGCAGATAATGGATGTGGAAGATAATGGAAGAGGACCAGATAAAATAATAACAGGGAGTTCAACATCGTTACTCTACGAATCTTCGCATTATCTCGGCAGGAGAAGCATTGTTGTCGGTGAAAAGAATACGAGGAATAAGCGAAAATCCAATGGACATGTTCATCTGCAGATCTGTCACGACCCGAAAGCAAGCATTTTGTATGTCACAGTACTAAAGGCAAAACTCTCAAAGGCACTCAACGAGGATGGTACTGATCATGTTCCGGTTGATCCCTACATAGTTTGCAACATTTTGCCCGAGCGAATATTGAAAAACCAGCGGAGAACGCGTCACGTACCCATGTGTTCTGAACCAGAATTTCATCAAACAATGGTTTATCCCAGTGTCAGTACTCATGATCTTACGGAGAAACTTTTGGAAGTTTGTGCTTGGAACTATAGTCCGATCGGAGAGGATGAACTGTTTGGAAAAGTTATCCTTTCATTGTCAGGTGATCATTTAATTACGTTTCAAGTTACCACTCTTTTCGCCATCTTCCGTATGTATATATTTACATACTTGCTACGCGTAATATGCATGCACTTCTTTGCCTACTATTATTACACTCACGAGTACAACTTCAACGTGGGTATAGGTGCATTCTTACTACCGCGCCTTAATAAGATATTTAATCGTTAGCATGGATTCAGATGACTGCTATTATGCCTTGATCTTTGATCTCTTAATGAGTTTGCTTTGGAAACATTCTACTGCTCGTTACTTCTACAGTTTCGTTGCCGCGGATTTGCTAAAAAGCTACATGTTTACCGTCTAGGAAAGCGTCATTTTTACGCTAATGGATCCAATCTCTCTTTTTTGTTGAAATGATTCCAGAAGAAGGAATTCTTGATGAGCAACCACATTCCTACCCACTAAGATTGGACGATAAACTGTACCGAAAAAGGAGCAGTAGTGCAACGACCATCTCCACCATCGTTTGTCCACCATCTTCCCTTGCATCTGGAAATAACAGTTTTGACTTTCAGCAGCAGTCTTCAGGCTCAATCGCAAAATGCCCCATGTCCTCCCGTTTTTCTCTGGCAGGTACGTCTTATCCGCCATAATGCAACGTACACTCACTTTTCTTTTCAACCACACGGTCCCCGTTGCTAATATCCGGCTTTTAATTTCCATTTCGTACCCTGGCAATGCCATTGAGGATCTGAATTCACACAAGTATATATATGAATATATACATCTTTTAATTAATTACCTGAACCCTAGCTACCATGTTAAACCATTTTTAGCAGAAGTGTGGCATTTTACTAATATCACATTTCAGATACGTTTATCCCGTGGCTTGCACGGGTGTAGAGTAGCTTGCTAATGTGCCCTTCCTACGTACATATCAATCTGGGGTAAAGTGATTAGAAGAGAAGATTGCAAAAAGTCGTTAGAATCTTTTAAACTTCGTCCTTAATAACAAGACAACTCCAAAATACAGTTTACCTAGGTAGCGTCCATGTTCAGTAGGGTAAAGTACCTTAGCTTACCGCTGTACAATATTCGCCTTCACATACACACCCTCCCCAAATCATCCGTTCTTTTACAAACATGTTTGTGTGTATTATTACTGGAATTTTGGCAGGAGGGCTACACAACAAAATCAAAGTGGGAAAGCTGTCTATCTTAACGCCGGGAGCAGTCTCGTCATCTTCGCCTTCGTTCCCAACAGACTGCCATGGCACTTTCTGTTCCATTTTATAATTCGTTTTTTCTGGTGAAAACAAACTTTTTCAAGGTTTACAAATTACCGTTAAGACATTCTATTATGTAAAATATTATAACAAACGACAACAGAGAGTTCTGATGCAAGATGATGTTGTACTTTTGTAATGTAGGGAGTCGTAATGCTGATCAATACTGAGAATTATGCAATTTTTGTCTATTGTAACTTATAGGCAGTACTTTAAACTACACTATTGTCGTACTAGAAAGTCGAGTAAACCGCGGAGAGTGAAGGGCAATGTATGTTCTCGTCGTGCTACCAGTTCCGAAAGGAAAGTTTAGTATTTACCATAATATAATGGGCCAAGTATACGAAGAGAAAAAATTTCTCAAAAGAAAAAGTCATTCTTGTCTTATTTAACAGTCATGCTTAAAACAAAAGGCATTTTATACCGTACAGCTTACTAAACACACTATCAACTATACTCTCTGCTCTTATTTTGATATTATCGTAAGTAAATGAATTCCGAAAAAAATATGAAAATGTGTAGGATAACTAACTCGTTCGTCTACATAAATATGTAGTTTTAAGGTAGCCGTAAATCTTCTACAAATATTTTCGTGCTTGAAAAACGCATTCATTCAGAAGCGCAACTCCGGAATACCTCTATAACAATGGCATTGAATATTTCATTGTAACAACGACTGCTTTTGAAGGTAACGTGATTCACAAAATTTGGGGCAACTTCAATCACATTTAAATACGTATATACAAGACAATATTACTATGTAACATTAAAAGTACAATTATGAACGATTTAGATGACATATTTATATGCATCCATTTATCCCCTAAAATGTGCCATTTAAATGACATTTATTTGCTACGATACACTATACAGGCGTGTCCACCACCGCCATAAGATCTAACTGTAAGCAACGTTGCTTTTGTTATGTATGTAAGTATATCTACATTGTAATGATTGTATATCTACATTCTACATTGATTGCCTGCCACTGAGAAACCTGAAAACTTACATTTTACTGACCTTCGTATATACATGAAAAAGTCAATCTCCTTATCTCTTCGTAACATACGGTTATATAGTATTTAGGTATTACTTTATTAACGTGTTTGACATGTTTCAACAGTATTTATAAAATACAACGCTGTATGCTCACGTTTATATGACAAGATACTTCAGTTTCTTCTTAGATGGAAACTGTTGCAGCTTCAAATCGTATACGTAAAAATTAAATATTAAATAATACTTAAATTATTTCTACTTGTTTATAAGAAATATAATGTATCAGTAACCAGAAGAAACAAGAGTAACAATCACAATATAATGCACAAGTACAACAATAGTATAATAGAACGTAGTTAGAAGTTAGAATATCGCTTACTTTTAGGTATAGTAGAAAATAAAAATGTAACCAGGTACATATCATTTATCGTAAGATCTACGTGAGCTACACATACTGGAGCTGGAGAGGAAGCACACTAATGGCTAAAATTTACTCAAAAATGCTTCGACGAACTAGCTAAAGATATGTATCAATTCGTTCGGCTTTCGGTTAACGGGTAACAGTCATGCTATATAGGCTATCACAGTTGCATAAATGTAAAAAAAGAAAAATGTTATTTGGAACTTGTAGACTTTTCGTAACGGTACGGCAACTTAAAGGTTTTGATGCTATGATCATTGTTTGAATGGATGCATACTATATTACAGTAAGTTAGGTGCATTCTGTATCATCCACAAGTGAAAGTCCCCTTATTCTATTATTCTCTCTGACTGAAAACTTTTCTGCTCAATTTCTACACTTCCACTTTGAAACTTGTCGTATTTTTTACACAAGAGAAAAAAATGTACGCTGCGTCGGGCTGTTTATGTGAAATGGTGGTTGAGTGGTTGTATGATTGTGATATGATCAGTAGAGCTCTGCTACCATACGCATACGTAAGTATGAATGCAATCTTTAAACATTACAATTGCTTAAAATATTTTTTCTGCCTTCTCCTACTACTCACAAAAACTACCACGACGACAACTTATTTCTACTATTTTAGTTTAGTTTCGGCCTTTAGCAATGATTCCATATACTGCCTGTACACTCATTTTGGCCGACGAAGTCAACGAAATGCTAGTAAAAGTTGGTTTTTCAATCCGGAACCACTCACTCGCCCCTTTTTTGTGGATTTTCACGTCTCATATATATTTATTTTGTTGTTATGAACAACTTTCACGTTTGTCTTTTGTCTTTTATCAACTCTTCTTCAACTGTTTATCTCTGAATTCTATCAAGCGCTTGAAACAAGTCTAGGCAGGAATCGCAAAAACGTTATTTTCTAGTTTTCTACTACTGCACACTTCGCCACTATTTTACAGGCAAAGGCGGTATTAACACAATAGAAATATTTTCCCATCGTATTTTTTCATGTAAGTTTCATGCCATTTATAACTATAACCCATATAGATGCATATCCGTGACGTGAACTTGTGTGAATAAAATATCCGTAGGGAACTATTAAAAGTACTCATGTTCTTCTCTTGTTACCACCGCCACTCAACTTGCGACTATTTTGTGGTTGGTTAGGTTATGGCGAGAAGATGGTTCCTTTTCTTGCTGTTGACTTTGAATGTGGTTTCCATTATTATGTAGCCGTGTATACCAGCATTATTGGTAAAGTTTCAGCATCTCGTACTGCTTGAGCTTGTGCATTTCCGCACTAGAATTTCCCGGTTGCAAAACCATCAATAAAAGATACTCAAAGCAACGGAACGTATCCAAACACAACATTTTAATGCGTATCGTTTACGATTTCGCAGTGCAGCAACAGTGAAGTCAACTGTTGTGGAACGGGGTAACCTATAAAGTGTGAGAGTCATGTCTTCGGTAGAGTCGGTAGTTATTTTCCAATTCCGTCAAAAAATGCAGGATTAGATGCACTGCATTAAAAGTGGAGTAGTAGGAGTTTCAAACTGTGCCCTGGTAGTACATTAGTACTAAATTTTAAAGTTATAATGACAACAAACTATCAGGGCTGTTGCAATATTTGGACAGGTAGCAAGAAAACGGACATACATTTTTAAGCCCAGACGTTGAAAAAAACTGTATATTATTATACTTCATGATTCCGTTTACTTAATTTTCCTTGTGTTCGATTGACGATTAAAAAAATACTGCAAAAAACCAACTCCAATTGCACAATTGCCATTTTTTGTCCATTTCGATGCTGCAGTGTTAGTTACGAACCTCAGTGCAATATTTATTCCGATTTAGAATAACGCGTAGAAGTAATTATTTTGGCTCATTAAATGTCCTTATATTGGATGGCGAGTAAGCTGTTACTAAGTACATTTTTGACTTAAGGACCAATTTTGAAACGTAAAAACAGTTTGTGTAATTAGTACACGATGACGTCTTCATCATTACTTTTAGAGTCTGCCATTACGACAAGTCGGCATAATCAAGTGATTTCCTGTAAATGGTACATCCTTGAGTTGAAGACAGCAGACTGTAAGTCTCCTGGGTGTTTTGTCTGTTATGGGCGACTACTACTGCTAGGAATTTACTACACATGTGCTCCAAATTCACAGTGCATCCACATCTTTATGCCTGGCTCTACGAGAAAACTAATTAGTTACATTTTTAATCGTCAATCAGAAGTGGCATTATTCTTATTGTAAGTCGTAATACCATAATTACTTGCCTTAATAATAGTATACATAGGTAGATAGGTACGCATAAAATTTTATTGCGGATTTACAGTTTAAAATGATAACGACTTCTTTCTATCTGTGCCCTTTACCATTCCCTTTCACTGTATATAAACTTGTACGTGAAATTTGTGTTGACGTCTTCATCTTTCTACTTCAGTATTATATTGTAATTTTGCGAACTTCGCTACGGTGTAGACAGGCTAATACAATGTGGGAGAAAGAACCGCAGGTTTCGGAGGAAAGCTTCTACATCGCATCTCCGTTTTGTCTTAGGTGGTTTCCCAAGCGGAATATCATCATATGTGTTATAATGGCTCCAGGAAGACAAATATATTACAAATATACGCCTGCGTAGACGTATTTTAATTAAAGATATGCTACAAAAATAAAATTTAGAGGAAACTATTGTATACGACGTTCATATATGTAGTCAATATATGAGGTTTGGATAGTAAAAAAGATTAACCCCCTCACATCATTGGTACAATCTAGCAAGTAAACTTTTGCAACAGTCAAGGAGAACAGAGACTCTCCTCTTCCATATTATCATTTTGATACCTAGGCTTAGCGCATATATAACATAATAAGCGTCATGAGATGAAGATATCAGTGGAGAAAGCATGCATATTGCTTGCTCGGAATGGCTGGTGTGGAAAACATTTTCCTGCAATAATTGTATGAGAATGCCGTATGAGCGTTTCATCAACCTTTTTCTTACAAAACGAATGAGTATACATATCATGTCGTTTCAAGAAAGTCCTATTTATTTTCCAGATCATAAAAGCATGAAATTGAATTTATTTTAAGCAGAGAAGTTTAATCAACCTTGCAAGATGTTCCGTTAGGCCAGAGGTAATACATGATATATTATATATCAGATCACTTACCCTCTCATCCCGACTTATATTTACGTAGCTAGACAAATATATACATCATCCATTACCTAGCCCCTTTTAGTCCACTACTTGCGACATCTCTTGATGTGATATGGGTAGAAAGCATTGCTTTAATCTTCTAATTTTGTTGCAGTGAAATCACCTCCACAAACTTCGCTCTATTGACGATATATCTTCCTCCGAAGAGTTGTGTAAAGTTACACAAGGAATATTATTATCATCTTATACGTATACTTACCGTGCTTACTATTTAAGGTGCTAGTGCTGGGTAATTTAAACTGGCAATCCGAATAACATTTAGACACGTAATACGTTGTAGGTTGGTTTTCTAGGAACGTAAAACTTTTACAGGTCGCCTTTGAGCATCTATTACCATGCAATATACGATGGAATTGAATAATAGGTATTTAAATATACTTTAAGTGTTGTTGTCGAGGTTACCTCATATTTTTTCCTGTTGTCGTTAGTATAGTAGACAAACTTAACAGGATTGGAAATGACAAACTTTTTTTCTAACTACTACTGCTACAAACTACTTCTGCTCGTCGTTTTTTTATCCATATACCGATATTTCCGATTGTGGATCCTATTCTTTTGGACTATTTTTATGTCAATTTAAGTATCGAATGAATTCACTGGAATGGAAGGAAACCGGACAAAGGAAAAATGTCTTATTTAGTTTTCTCACAGGCATTTCTTTTGTTAGTAAAAAATTGCGGACATATTTTCAACTAGATAATAAAAAAAAATACTTGGAATCGCGTTTTGTGTTTACATCTTACAGTGTTGCCCGCTTTATCCATTTCCCCTTCTCTCTCGGGGGCACACGTGTTCACAAAAGAATTTACTTACAATCTAAGTGTCTAGTGTCGATATTCTTATTCTCCGTATACGTTTGGACAGGCCAGTGACATTTCGTGGTAGTGAATTTGGTTGTAGTGCCTTGCTTTATAAATTCTCGTATTTTTCCGTATTTGTTCATACAATCATGTAACTTTCCATTTAAAAACACGAAATCAAATTCTTTGCATTTAATTCATTCTCCGAAAGTATAGATGATATCTAAAATTGACAGAAGACATTGGCTGAAACCAATTTTTATTATAGTAACTAGAAGTAGCAGTTAAGACGTATGTCCGGGACCAGTCTACAGAAAATTCTACGTTTGTCCGGATACCCAGTATCCGAAAAGAGTATCATAGGTTACTTTGGGGACTTCAAAGTGGTTCTTGTGAATTGAATCGTTACCTCACTTAATCATGCTATAAAGAGATTTATTCTTACGTTAGTTAGCCATGTATCGACTTAAATTATTCATTGGTATTTAAAGCGTTAATTAGATGAAACGTAAATTCTGTACTTTAATAACAATGACAAATAGGTTTAGTATAATTACTAGAAAGAATTATGAAATCTCAAATATGTTTAGAGAGAATCATATGTAATTTGTGTTGGAATACTGAAAACTGTTTCATATTTTTACTTCGACTTCCTTATTGATCATGCTATCAGAGGTGTCAACGAGTGGGCAAGCATATTTATGATACAAAAATATTAATGTGTAAATTACATTTTGATGAAAAGATTGAAAAGGAATTAACTTATTTGTCGCTAATAAATGTTATTGTACACTTCTTCATGCAATATTCTTGGGACAATTAATATTTATTGAATGTTTACTTGCTACCATTTACAGGATCTGATAAATTGACATTGTAATATGACGAATATATAAAAGAAATAAATCATTAATGGATGAACTAATTGTTTATTCGTACATGTGTTTTTCTGTCCTCTCCATTCATACAATTATTATCATCCAAAGACGGTTTAAATGATTTCTTACAACATTGCTACGCTTCCGATTAATTCCAGAAAAAAACAGAAATATTGTCCCATGAAACGGTAAGTACATAACATCCTACCACATAATTTGGACGTCACGAATGTCATTACTCCCCAATTGAGCAAGGTACTTGTTTCCTATCGGTAAGTTGAAACTCCTTTGGTGACACCATATCATCAAAATTGTTTTTTATTCCAAGTATCATACCATTGTTAAGATTTCAGAATTCAGGATCCAGGCGAGCATTTAACTTTGGCTATCTTATCATATAAATTGGCAAATACTTTTTTGTCTTCTACAAGTGAATAGGAGCAATTAAGAAAATATGTACAATCAACACTGACTGTAATTTGTGAATCCTATAATTGCGCGTTAAGTGTCTGTATGTGACACCACTCGTGGAATATAACTTGGCTGGACTTGCCAAATAAAGGTAGGTGTTTTCACTGGTAGTCTGCACTTCTATAGCTCTTGGTTCCAAGCTAAATTATGTTGTTGGCGACTCGGCGTACAAGCACTAGATAAAAAACTTTGGATTCCACCAACTTGTGAAAAGGGGGACATTACAATGTGTACAAGGATAAAATGAGAATAATGTACTGCCATGAACAACTTGACAAGAGTACACGCACACATACAGAAATATTTGCCTTTCATTGTTCTCAGGGGAAACGTAATGAAAAGAGCTTTCCCTGTTGCCTGGTTCACATGTAATGACAGAAAACATTCCATACCTAGCGAAAAACAAGAGCAATATTATGACATTCATTCGCTTTATTGTTTTTCTGGGGTCTTGTGCGACGAAATCCAGACCGTTTTAATTTCCCATTTTCCTCCCTTCTACTTTCCGTTGATATGACAGAAATCTCGAACAGAATCCTGCTTCTAATGGTCTTTAGGCATAAGGCGCGACGCACTAACGTGCAATTAGTATTATCTCAAAAGCCATCTTCGAATGCCAGGGATGTTTTTTTACAGGAAAACGGTCCTTGGATTCTCCTTCATTTGATCCCTATGAAACAAAACACTCTACCTAATTGGATGTGAAATTAAAATACCATTCTTAAGAGGATTGATGAAAAACTACAACAGTTGAATTCTTGTCATTATAAGAATGACTGAGAACTTACAAGGTGAATAATTAGAACCTACATTTGGCATGCTATTTCTGATGAAGCTGTAAGTAGAGAGCAAATGACACTTTCTCTTGAAGAATTTTAAAATGACAGGCCTATTATATATAGTAATACGTCGTCCTCTTCTAAGAACGTACAACAAAACTCGAAAACATACAAAATTGGTACACACACTGGAAGCTGTTTTATGTGCTCGCAACGCGCTCAATGAAAAGTTGGCTTTTGCAACTCTTCACTTGTAGAGTACCTTACAACGTTGAAAAGTTGTATTTGGCAGTATTGGCAGCGTCCGGGAAAGTCAACAGTCAACCTACGCAAACAGGACATGAAATAAGGGGTGAAATGATACTTTTACTGTTAGATGAACAGATCGGAGGGAGTATGAGCTTTCTCGTTCGTACAAAGGTACTACACGTTGTTGATAGTTTCAACGAGAACAAACGTAGCAGAGAAGAGCTGAAGCAAATCACTGACTTGACTTTATTTACTTTATTGACTACTGCTAATACTGCTATATTGCTCTTACACTCACGCACTACTCAATTTAAGACCAAACATGCTCTAAATTTGCTATGCTGAAGCACCTTGGTATGGACACAGTAAAAACTTACTGTCATATTTACATAAAGATATCATGTTATTCATAATGATGTGTTTAAAGTTTAAATGTATAGTTACATTTATAAAAACAGACTATGGCTTCTGCCGTGATGTTTGTGGCAACATACCTACATGAATTTTTGGGAATGCATTGAGCTCAATGTTTTAAAATTGCGTCATCATCACAATTTTTCTCAGCAACTGATCCTAAATCGATCGGTAGACTATGACAATATAGACTGGCAAAGTGTTACGCGAACCACTCCAAGGGACACTTCAAA
This sequence comes from Callyntrura guangdongensis, assembly GCA_027744295.1. Classification (NCBI taxonomy): domain Eukaryota; kingdom Metazoa; phylum Arthropoda; class Collembola; order Entomobryomorpha; family Paronellidae; genus Callyntrura; species Callyntrura guangdongensis. Next base: position 66,395 of record JAHZNB010004341.1, read on the forward strand.
GCATTTTTATATCATGATATAAAAACGAATAAACATCAAACCTGGTTACGCCTCCGGTGCCAATAACTCAATGGGGCTCGTTGAGTTACACAAACTATGTATAGGTATTTGTTTGTATGTTTTATTCATTCATTTCTGTGATTGTTAGAAAGTTGGTTTGATTTCACTTTATACCAAGTAAATGGTGATTTACGGTCGATCAATATTTCTCACTTTACCCTGACGTCTGTCAACCATCGTATCACATCCGATTTTCTGCTGAACTTGTAAACGTCTTGTGTACCAAGGTTCAATAAAGCACGTGGTATACTCATGTTATGGCAATTGCGTATTGCGTAAAGAGCAAGTTCGCAGTTTGTTTTAATGAACGGAAGAAAATTAATTAGCCAAAATTGCCTATTGGGTCAAATTGATGAGAAGTTCGGTGTGATGTGTATTTGGCGTCGTAAAAGTAACAAAAAATCTTTTAACCAAGCAAAGACGTGTTGTATTTCGTATAGACTGTTTTTACTTTGTCGACAGGTATTCATTATTTATGGCATTTGGATATTCCATGCGCTGCTCCCTAGAAAGAGAGAGAGAGAGAGAGAGAGAGAAATTCGATTTATACTACAATTCTAAGAACATTTCATTTCCTGTCGTTTTATTTATAGTCGACTCTAGAAGAGATGACGGTTTCTTCAGTAAGTAGCACAAACGATACTGGTGACACGAACGTGTTGAACCAATTTCCCGAGAAACGCATTATTATAATGTCAAAATTTCCATAAACCTTTCCAGGCAGAATAATTATACAAATTAATTACATCCACTCAAATCGAAATCACCCGAGGACCGGGTATATAAGAAAAGGTTATGATTACCTTTATTGTGTAAATTAGCGGAAAAAGCTATCATGGTTTTAGCTACTTGAATTCGTCCTGACAAAAATTGTACAATCTCATTTTTATTTACCGTATGCATGACTAAATAATACAACCATAGCTGTGCCGTACACCTACTCATTCCTTGGTTTTTAATCACTAAGGTACCATAAGTACGAGTCATTGTGTAGTGCTCCACTTGGATCTAGTTGAATTGCATGCAAGGCTCCCGTGTACCATGATCTAATCGCTTATGACACTGGTATCTTGTACGGCTATGGTTAAGAATGTATAAGTGTGCAAAAACTATGTAATCCAATGAAGTTTCCATTTATACGAGAAAAATGGATTTTATCTATTTACTAGGTAAGTATTTATTTGTTGAAATACAGGGTGATGGTAAATTTTGTTGATTTGGGATTGCATTTCAGTCTGCGGTGTCGGACGTGTGGCGATCAAGTCGTAAAATATGAATTTCAAAATTCTCTTATTGTAGGTATTCAATACGTGCGGGTCTGTTTCATGTATTTCACTTTCTCAATTTTCTTTGACATTCTTGGGAGCTCACCGGGATCAAAGTTCAAAATTTTATTTTCCCCATCCTCCCTGTACTTTCAATTTGATTTAAAAAGGGGATTTTCGGCAGACGAATGGTTTCAACTGAGACTATAGCATAATGAAGAACAAGTCCTTTCTCAGGATTACAGACGAAACTGAGGAACACGGTTTTTACACAACACATGCTAAAACTGTGTGCATGTACATTCCTAGTAGAATTATCGAGTTTTATGCATATTAACTAGCAATTGTAGCACTCACATTGTCAGTGGGGGTCATATTTCATCCATCTCCATCAGGACATTTTATATTAACTTTTCATTTCATTTCAAGTTTTCTAATCTCAGTTTTTGGCAATGGACTACTAAGCGGCGTGTGATGCACTTTCATCTTGTTTCAAAATATACAAATATTCTGTTTTCTGCGCTACCTCTTTTCCTTTACAATGAGCTTAGTTTCATTTTCATGTACTTCAACACATTTTTTACATGGATTGCAATAAGTACTGCCTGATATATTATAGCCCTATAACATGTCTTGGTGTCGTTATGTCATGCCTTATATCAAACTAGCGCCTTTGGCGTCTCTTAAAAACGCAACAATGCAAAAGTAATTCTCCGAGTGCTTGCTGTGACTTGATGTCATCCTAAGCCTTTACGTTTCTTTACGCAGCTAGTCTACTTGAAATTAGGCATTAAACCTAATGCGCAAAACGTTGTACGATGTATTTCGTTTTTCAATTATGTCGAGATTGTAATCATGTACAGTTGTGTTTGGATAGCAGCTAGCTACACCAAATAACAACGAAACCATTTTTCACAACATCATTGCGAACTCGTTGGCATTTTCCATGTATTCAATATTTATGTGATGTAGCCTTCGAGCATTTCTTACGTTGTTGGGGAAAATGTTTAATGCAAAATGAGTTTATTTAATTTTGTATATCTAAATATGGAAAAATGTAAATAGATTATTTATTACAAATCTTATTTTCCACTTTTTCAGTATTATGAACGTCTATGTATATCTGTAAACTGCCTTGTTACACATCGAATATTGGTATCGTTACGAATATTACTTTCTTACTCCAGTACTCTCTCAAATTAAAATAGTTTGAAGTGTAAAAGCAATTTCACACTCACGTTAACCTATTTCTTTTAATACCATGATGACCTTTTCGACTGAATTCTTTAAGATTTTTGTTAATACCTAATACTGTATACATGTGGTTCTGTATTGAGATTTAAGGTAGCCATTTTGGTCAAGGACTTGTAACGACTCTCGTCTCAACACAATATACTATTCTGCTCGATTTCACATGACCAAAGTGACATATTTTCGAGTTTCCTAAAAGCCTACATTTAAACCTTGCAATAAAATTCTGTCTAAAATTTTGCTGATCATGCTCACGATGTACCTCTGCTAAGCTATGAACAAGATGGAATGCTGAAATATCTTCTTCAACCTTAACAAAGGTAGAGCTTTCCGCCTTTAGACATTGGAATGCTTTTGCATTTCACTTAGACATTTCATTGCATTGCAATTACATTAAATGCGATGAAATGAAAGGAGAGCAATTAAAAGAAATGCAATAGTTTCAGTATATTTAAATGCATTTTGCATTTGAATCTTGGAAATAGTGAAAAATCAAGATGCGAAATGCAATGTACAATATATATCAAATGGGGTTTGCTGCTGTTTGTAGACGTTAGTTGACACTCGTACCAATTAAATCGCAAAATGAAAATTTTGTGCAGTTTTAGCTGGTTACTTCCCTAACTTCCTTTTCGTTTAAATGCGAAATGAGGTTCATGGCTTATTGTTAGTTACATTACCGCCCATAACGCATTTAGTATCCAGATATTCGGTATCTAATACGTCGAAATATTTGAATCTGATGATCTTGTAAAACAAGCAACTGTCAATACATTTGTTGTCTGTGTAATGTGCTGGTAATATCATACCAGTAGTATAATTTATGGTTGCGTAAATTCGTCAGAATTGTTTATTCGTAAGACATGAAAGCAAAAGTTTTAAAGGTTGAATTTCGTATACCTACGGTTAGTATTATAAAGTTTCACTAATTTTATCATGGTGTATTTTTTCTGAAACTTTATTTTAGTTTTATTGTGTTATGCAAATTTTCTCAGTTGCTAGTTCACTTTTTAACTTGATGTTATCTTGTCAGGTAAAGGTATCTGGGCATTTTTTCTCCCACAACATATATTAACTTTTCTGACGTTGCGCGTTGTTCCACGGACAAGTTGAAATTCTCTCATGCATGGAACGCTGGTTGCACCCATTAGAACTTTACAACAGTCTAATAGGAAGACCAACTAAATTATCTAGTTCTTGCGTCACAACGACCACAGAAATATGGGATTTGAACGTTAATGAGCAGTAGCGTATAAATTTCCTGTACATGTCAAATTTGTCAGAGTTGTACAAATAAAACAAGGAACAAGAGGTAAGGTAGCAATATAGGTGTTGCGTATGTGTCTTACAATTAAGGCGTTATATGCTTTAAAATCTAATAGTGGTGGGAGGGAGTATTGATTACGGCATTGTTGTAAAAACAGAATACAGTCACCAATAAAGTTAGTTTGTCGATGTGCCATGAAATTCTCGGTTACATGTACACAATTTGGCCAGCTGCCAATTTAATTACGTTCCGAGACTTGATGTTTTACATGTAGAAACACGAGTTTCAGCTACTTCTATATTCATTTTGTGGACAATCTACATTGCACTAACTAAACTCTTTTACAATTGAGTTTCCAGCTCAATTACGACGCCACAAGCATGCATACTTTTGTGCTAGTAAAAAAGTTACTTCAGGGTCAGAAAATAATCAAGAAATTATTTCGTTCACCTTTTAAAGCTCCTTAACTGTGTCGTCTGCGAAATATCAGCGCAAGGACCTTGAAATCAGGATACAGGCATCCGTATCTTGAAAATTTGATCCCTTTGTTCAGACTGTAGAATAATTGTGTTTTATGATTTTAATGCTGTATTTGTCCAAACCACCAGAAAAGTCACGCATTGCAGTTTTTCATGAAACATCATTATACGAGGGTTATTCAAAATGTTGTGACTCTCTTTTTATAACGTTTATCTTATCACGAAATTTTATGCAGTGTTTTAAAGGGTTTAAAAAAAATATCTCACTTGTCTCAAAAATCAAAATCGTGCATTTCTTGCTACATGTCAATATTTTTGAAATTCTGAGCTCAAAGAAAGTATTGAACAAATCACATGAAAATTGGTAAATGTACATAATTTTTAATTCTCTTTCAGATACAATCATAAATTACACAATAAATTTGTTAATTTACCCCGGGGGAAGTGACTCCCTTGTGATTCTGGGTAACTTTTAAACCGGTGTCCTATTGTACTTCCCTTGAAGTGCAACTTGATTCGCATAGTTGTGCGAGGTATTTTTCCATTTCCATTGACAGATCACTCCGACTGATTGGAAACACCTATTATTTGAAGTCCATGATCCACTTTATTAAAAGATATACACGTCAATTTCTACACCCATGACGAGAAAAACGGTATAAAATATAGGTAAAAAGTTGAAAATTTCTTCAAGGAAATAACTGAAAAATTCAATACTTCAAACTCGGGGCCTCGGCATTCTTACCCAACTGCATGTCAAATCTTGAAAAGCATATCAATAGTAAATAATTATAAAATTAATTAAATTATATATAATTACATTTAGTACACACGTACTTAAAACAAATAAATGCGTAACACAGCGCAAAATGGCATGATGTGGGACGCAGAGTCCCACTACTTCCAGTGTAGAAGGTTCTCCTCCAAGCGACGGGACTTGCCATAGACACCACGACCAAGCCTCCCAGCTTGGTTGCTTGGCTGAGCCACAGAGGGGTGAGCGACGTCCGATGCTGATGGCTCGTGCACCTAAAGAAAATTTGTCCTTAATTTGGGGGCCAAACTTCTTCGAGCGTAGGGATGAGAAGTGGCGAAAACGGCAGGATGTCGTCCCACCCGATATTGCCAAATGGCTGAGGAGGAGCTACTGGCTATTAGCGTCGAGATGGTACTCGCGATGCAACTCGCCGAGGTGAGTCCATTATGGCCAGATGGAGTACTCCCCTACCGTCCGAGCTTTTTGTTGATTTTGTTGTTTTTCGTTGTGGTAGGGGTTCCACCGAAGGGAGCACTCTCCTACCGTTCAAGCTTGTTGTTGATTCTGCTGCTGGTAGTAATTGGGATCCCATCTCCATCGTGTCAGCTGGAGGTTCAGCGGGGGCAGGAAGCCCAAAACACCGACCTAGTCAAGAAACCGGTGGTGGTAGCAGGTCACCAAAAACTGCTATCATCAGGTGGTAATTGAGGCGATTAAAGCCACATCGCCGAATCAGCCACACCGCACCACGAAATGCAGTAAAGCATCAGCAACACCAATAACGGGGACCATCGAACATCCCGATCCATACTCTTCCAGCAAATCAGGTGTTGTCGCAGTTGTGCCTTCAATGGTAGCATAACGGCAACCAAGAATATTGTCAATGAGCGCCAGGTCCATGACGCCATCCATCCGGTTGTAGCTCCGGAAGTAATGATCTTCCCGAGTACTCCGTATACTCACATTGGGAGAGAGAGTGGGAGACGCACCGCAAACAGTTACAGTCGTGAAAACACTAAAACTAAAACAAAATAATATTTGTAATAGTGAAAATAAGAGTTCATGCCCTGTCTTAAAGAAATAAGACCCTATCTAATAATAATAATAATTATTATTATTAATACTATTATTATTATAATTATAAAGGATGGTGACTGGTACCGATTTAAAAAAAGCTACTACTACTTTATATTCTTAACACAAAAATACATCTCTATACACCTACTATAAACTAAGGCTGTAATGAATACACAATTGTGTACACTATATGATGTATCATATACTGAGTGGCGTCCAAAATTATTTTATTTTATGTGTACAGATGCTATATTAACGCATTATTTTATTTAAAAATGCTGCATCAATTCATAACATCGTCATACTTTACCAAAACAAACTTTTTTATTTTCGTAACAAAAACTTACATTCACATACATAAAAATATAAATTCAATTTCTTGTCGTAAAATGTCCAAATACAACACTGCCAGTTCCGTTTAAATGATTGATTTATATTTCTCAAAACTCTTTTAGGGTCCATGACTCACAGAGCATCACATATTATATTTTTATTAATATCAAGGATTTCAAGGATTATAAAGCTCATTAACTTCATTACCCAAAATACTCTTTATCTCTAGATTGGTTAAATATGCCAATTCTTTTACATTCTAACACGGCGTGGTTTAAACTGTCTAGACTTCAATACGACACACATGATTCTGAAAGTTTGGTGTTAGACCTTTCGAAATACAAGTTCTCAATGTTTAACCTACACTGCGCATTCAGTGAGACTATATCTTCAGAAAATGTTTTTACCTCTACATCGGCCACAAAACACGTTTTAGCATATCTATCATCACTCACCATTCTGCAATAGAGTACACCTTATTTAATAACATGAAAAAAGTTTCTATAGTCAGAGCCAGTTTCTAGTCTTAAAACATTACCGGGTACAAACATAGACACTCCGAGTATCCTACGTAAGATTTTTTACTGTATTTTTTCTATCGATTCACTTCACTTAAACCTTCATAGTTGGCTCGCATATAAAGAAGTAAAAGAAAATATATTAAAGTCTCATTTAAGCAGACCAACTTTTCATTTTCCCATTGCATATCACTATCCCTACCGACGCAACCGCCGCATACCCTTTCTGTATAAACTGCGTAGATGTGTGCAGTAACGAGCCTGATGCGTGAAATGGAACACCCAGGTACGTATATGATTTAACAATTTAAAGCAAAGGTTGAATAATAAATGCAGATAATATTTCTATCATGCATAGAATCTATCTAAGAATTCTAAGAATTCTATCTAATATGCAGAATATCCTCTCAGAAATTCAGCAGTCAAGAAATTTTCATATAAGGATTTCATTATTTTTATAAACTTACACGACACTCCTTGCCATTGCAGCTTATCCCAAAATTTTGAATGTGGGACAGGCGAAAATGCCCTTGCTAAGTCGACGAAGAGTGAGAATATTTTATCTCCTCTTTTACTTTTAATTTATTTGAATGGCACTACTCAGAGAAAAAATTGTTCTTTCGTAGTTTTTCCTTCTCTGAACCCTGCATGACATTCTATGAGGAGAATTCTGGTTTTCTTCTTTCGAGAGTCTAATTTGTAAGATTTGAGTGAATAGTTTTAGTAAGTGATTGAGAGGTGATATTGGCCGATAATTGATAGGATTATATGGACCCCTTTTGATTTACAGTGTAGTGTTACTTTCACACCATTTCTAATGACATATTTCTGACATTAAGATGTAATTGCATATTTCAAGTAGCCAAATTTTACCATCTTCTGGAAGATTCTTAATAAATTCGTTTTGGATACCTTCTGGCCCAAAGGCTTTGTTACTAGCTACTTTTTGCAATGCTATTGATAGTTCATCCATGGTTATACCTTTTCTTAATTCTATACACACGTTACCTTGATCATGTTTCAAGGGAGGGTCACGAGGTGGAATCATTCGGTTGCTAAATTCTAACCATTTTGATTCTTCAACAAGGTTTGCTTTGGATTCTTTATCTTTATGACGTGTAACTTATATCTAAAACTTCCCAGAGCTGGAGACTTTATCAAAAAAATTCCTTACCGTAAATTTAAAGTTTGTCTCCCTAAAAAGTAAAGTAAAGTCTCTTTTTGTTGATTTGATTTACATGAGTAATTTGTCCTGTTGTATGTACCACATGCAATTGTACTGGAATTCTGCTTTGCATTTTTGAGAGAATATTTTGTTTTAGATTGCTTTTGAGACCGTCAGTGTCAAACCATGGCTTATTATTCGTATTGCTACCTACTTTAATTACTTTTACCATTCCTACGTTGGCAGCGGCATTATACATGATTGAGCAGAACATATAGTATGTACAGACTGTTATTTTACTTAGCTGATCAAAGATAATCTTTTGGCTCTCTGATGGTTTGTCTTGAGTCACAAATAACAATTTACTCGCTGTTTTGCGAGATCAAACAAATAAATTATCACCGTTGTTTCTAACAACAACTTTGGCAAGTATAAAATTACGCGAGGAATCTTTTTCCTGATACTATAATACGGAATGAATTTTCTTTATTTTTGCACCTAGTAGCACGAGAAATTTGGACTAGAAAAAGATTATATTTGGAAAAAATTAGGTGGAGTTGCGTACTTATTAGTGAATTAACGCTAGATTTTTCTATTGAAATAACATTCCAAGAAAAATGTTACAATATAAGTTTTTCTGATGTTATAAAATGGTAATCAGAAAATGCTTATGGCCCAGAAAGTATTTGTTAAAAGCAAAGCGATAAATCAAAAGCCATACTATATGATTTTCTGCTTTCTAGCGGATTGAAATTTCATCATTATATGTAGTAACATTCTTTTTGCTTACGCTAAGCAAAGGACCTCTTATATTACGTATCAAGGAAATATTGACATAATTTACATGGTCCCATAAACAATCAGGCATTGCCTGAATGCATGTAAATATGTACGATGGAAAAGTCACTGAGTGAGAGGGACTTCTCAAACAAAACTGATGATAATATACCCAAATATCCACTAGTGTAGGCGAATGTCATCTTATGTAAAACTGTAAAACTTATAAAGTGAATTAAAATTACATGAACATTATATATTTGCATTATGAAATATTCTCGACACAGGATGACCATTGAGGTATTTATTATTAAAATCATCTATACTTGGAAATCGCGTTTCCAAATACAAAGTCGTATCTACATTTACCCAACTAGATTGTCGAATGCACAAGAATAGATAGATCAAATTGTTAATTAAGACGAATCTAACATTGTTGTCATGTCAGCATTTTAGCATTGTAGTCAGTGTTAGTAGATAGGAATGTTCAGCCATCCCCGTTTGGTAGTAATGTAATACTTGCAAGTTTATATTTGATAGTGCTGATATTATTAAGTTATGTGTCATGGATGTGTCACAATCATTTATTGTTAGAACAGTTTTCTTCTATTGCCAAAATATTGAATAACATACAGAGTACAACCACAAGTGTCAATATTACCTTTTAAATGGTCATGCTAAAAACACGGCTTTCGAAAATATTAAACGGTTGCCGGCATAAAATACCAGTAGTAGCCTGTTGTCTTCTCTGTTGATCGTGGTTCCTAACATTCAGTGGTATATACGGTGACTAGGTTATTTGTTCACAAAGTGAACCGACCCAAGCAATAGTATTTAAGAGTGTTCCTGTAACATCATGACCGTCAAACTATTCCTCAAAAATGATGTCTCTTTTATTATATAAAGCTAATTGATAAGAAATAACTGTCCTTTTGTATTTTGTGTTAAAATAACAAATTTACTAGGTCAAACATGTATTGTGACCTGAATTCGTTTCTGCTACCAGAATGCAAAAAGTTGACGTCAACGAATCTTTGCACGCAGTGATATGTGTAAGTGCTCCCAAATGGCTTAATGCAATACGGACAAAAACGTCGCTTCGGTTTACCTTTGGCTCTATTGAATTCGTCGATATATAATATACAGCTGTAATTGTTTTTTTTTGTATATAAATATGTAGTAATAGTCTTCGGGTTTAAATTTTGTTGTCATTTTCAAATAATGTAATTTTATCTGCTGAAACTGCACTAAAACAATAAATTATTTATTATAGGTTCGTATGATGATGAGTCCCTCCACGGTTTTTCGTTAATCTAGCTAGGCGTGTGTAGAAACAGTTGTAATCCGTTCTTATATGAATGCATGATTTTCGCTGTAGCGATTTTGGTTCTCGAAACCAACGTGCTGAGTAACAATTTACAAATGATTCCATTCAATCTAAGGTTCCTCATTTATAACTGGTAATTATATTTCGTTGATTGCAGATGATATATCCACTACAGTATTTTCTGAAAGTATAGGGCCCTTAATAAGTTTTAATATTTCTACTGCTTTTAAATTTGTACTGCCTCAAAGAGCATATGAAGACATTCTATATGTTTACTGGGTGAAGCATGTTCGCGTAAAAGAATATTTTGCACAGCTTTACTGCTACTTATCATTGACAAATGTAATTGTAAGATTTAAATTTTTTGCAACATTAAAGTCGCTTTCGAATTGAAGCCCACTTACCAAATAGCAAACATATTTACAGGTTGGGTATCCGTTTTTGTCCAACTTAGGTTTTGATATTTGGACGACCGGTTGAAAATTCAGGTAGACTATCCTGCCATTTGTATACAAGCCGAAAATGCAGGCATAGTGCATCAGTAATTAAATCGTTTACGTTGGATTAGTTTGGCCTTTTTCTTAGCTGACTCTTTGTGGTGATTGCGATTGGCCACAGTGGTATTTAGTCATCCTTATAAATTCTTAAATCCTACCACTTGCTAATTCATTTCTAAAAAGTATAAAAAACGAAAGTTTGGATTACAGCAATTAAGTACTTGTGGACAGAACACAGTATGCAGTCGTCGTGATTTCTTCTTATAATCCCGGCCTGCTCGAGGATACTGAGCCTCCTTAACATAAAAGTCCGACACAATAAGGTAGTGATCACAGTATCTTTTACTCTGATCAATTTTAGATATTAACGGTTCAAGTGCACTTCGGTGGCCATTATCTACATTCATGAAAAGGGAAACAGGTTGGTAAATTAATTTTCTACTCATTTTTGCAAATTTAAGTATATTATGTTTATATTGTGCAGCTGTGTGCTGTAGGAACATTAAAATGTATACTTCTATTACTGATTGACGTTCCGGTAAGCAATACAATGAAATTTAGTCTCGAATTAACTTAAAGCAACAACTTTCGCCTCAGGCCAGCGTTTGCTGATATAACACCTTAGTTTGTACACCTTACACCTTACATTATGTATAATAAGAATGTTATCTGACTGGTTATTCCTGAGTCACAGAGCAAGTCACCCACTTTTGATACCAGAATTACCACCAGAATTTGAATGTTACTTCTTTGCACATAAGTAATAACACTCATTCGCCCCGCAACATTCAGATGGGCAATATTTTGTCTGCGTAGATCGTTTAATAATATTCAAAAGTTTTATCTGAATATTTAGACAACTGTTACCTTTTACTTTGTTCGATTTTAAGTGAGCGTATCAGCTACATAACATCTTATTAATACTCGACTTACTATTACCATTTACTAACAGAGTTACAATAAAAACGTTAAAAATAATGAAGACAATGGACGGAGTACGTGATTTGCCAACTCTTCTTCCAAATGTATTCGCGCATGTTTCACATTATGCACTCACAGCCTATTTGTTTTAAACTTTCTGTGTCGCAGTAAAGTGAGGCAAGTCCTGTGGAAATTAGAGGACATTATAAACAAGAAAAAATTCCAACCTAGCGTATCAAATCGAGCTCCCAACCTATGAAACAATATTGAGACGGTCAAGGGAAAATATCACTCGTTGTAAACTTTGTTTGCTTTGCATTTCATGGATTTTCATTTTGTATCATTTGATTTTACAAAAAAAATTTGCTTCCGGCTGTTCACAGGTAAAAAACAATAAATGAAAACATCATAGTTGTAATTACGTTCACAGAGTTTGTTCATGTTTCATGTATGACAACGGCATCATAATCATATATATAAAATGTTGTTTTTCGCATCAGAAAACACGTGATTTTATCTCAACGACAAGTACAATTGTGCGACCTCGTGCAACAATCCCGTTTACTAGCTCACCTGTAATACTCACCAAGGTCGTTGCTGCCTCACGGTTTTCCATCTCCAGGAAAGGTGAATTATACGCCAACTACCACACAACAACCTAAGGGAAAACGTATACATACGGGCAAAACTACTAGCAGCTTTTTCGGCAACCGGTTTTCGTGAAGGTGCACCTGCAAGAAAATATTCACCAGCAAGCGTCAATACCTGAACATCCGTACGCGCAGTAAACATGCCACCACTGACTACAAAAAGTGCGACATACAAATGAATCTTCATTTGTAAAGGAGGTTCTGGGAAGGACTGAAGAAGTGATGCTACAGTCAACTATGACAGCGACAAGAATTCCACGCTGGAGGTAGCAGCTACCACTGGTAAAGTAACCAGAATAGATTTAAGAATATTAAATTATATTAATTTTATATGATTGCGTTACGGTGTGTATATTGTACAAAGAAAAGACGTAGACATTTTAAACGGTTAATTTTGTACTTGTTTTCCAGCAATGTCTCATCCTGGTAATATTTCACATGAGATTAATGAGACGGCGACAGCAGAAACAAAAAATCTGACCATAATTCTAAAAACTGACGAAAATACTTTTGAGGGTGACGTCATGATAATGCCTAGAAAAGTTGTTATTGAACTAATAATAGATTACTGGAAATGTAACAAATCAGCTACAACCTGAAACTTCAACTTTTGTATCAGCTACGATTACGGTATTGCAAAACACTAAGCGGCCACGAGTATCTGCTCGTGTTTACAAAAACGTAATCTAGAAACAAGACAAATTTATTTCCAATAGTCCGGACTATTTACATTTAATGTGCCATCGCGAATTTTATGTGGCAGCGTAGAGCTTCTTAATCGTCGCCAGATGATTGAGTTGAAACATTCTGTAGCCGTCAATTAAAACGTGTAAATAAACGTTTTCATGAAATGAAACCAAGCATAATTATGTGTCATAATACTAACCCTGCAGAGGTATTTCCATTGCATTGCGGGTATCTGATTTATTACAGGAAAATTTGTTCGAAATTTTAAGGCAGCATATCCATACTATTATAAACTAAATGTTTATTTAAATAGGAATTCTTGAAAACTTACACTTTGTTACGTAATAGGTTAATGTATGTATATGCATGATAGTACATTGTAATATGCTTTGTTTATTATTCACTGATGATTAGGATGTAATAATTAAATGGTTGAATTAACTAAATTATTTATTCAATTAATTATTTACGTGGGAACTCCCACACCCCCCACTACAGCGCATCAGCAATATCACATGTACTACTCATATCGCTTGAAAGTCCAAAGTATCCTCTATCGAAACATATGCACCTTAGCAGATGTATAATCTAGCATGGCGAGATAAGCGTCATCAAAATGAGTCACACCATTCTGAACAACCTTCGTATTATGAGACCCAAAATCAGGGTAAGTTACTAGATTCGTACTTTTGCAAACGTTCTTGTAATACATTCAGATTTACCGTGTCGCAACGGTTTACTACCACAAGTAAAATCAATGACATGAAGAAGTTCAAAAGCGAAAGGGGTAAATGCTGTTTCTCAAGAGAAATGATATTAACCACTTTTTTCGAGTGGTAAATACCATATTTCATTGAAATGGGGCACCGTGAATCATTTTTGCATGCTGATATTTTTCATTTCTATACTTTTTCCATTTTCCGGATGGGAATTTCCCGTTGGGAAATATCAAAATTGGGATTTTTATACCTGATAACATGTTCCAACAGTAATATTCAGTCATGTATAGTAATGACGATCATATCGTAACAATAGCATGTGAATGAAATGTTCTAGCAGTCATTCCAATGTGCATACTTTATTACATGAGCGTATGCTATCGGATATGAATGGAGTATGTGAAGAGCTTAAGAAAGGATCAAGGAACACAGGAGGGATTTTGTTGAAAAAGTTCAACCCATAATAATGGCATGTCGTAAGTAGTATAATTTTCAATAATGAACATGTCTAAAGTGGAAAACTTCATCATCTCCACGACACCTGGTGCAGGAGTTCTGTTTTGCCTTCCTATCGGTAGATGTGGCGTCTCCAACCATGGAATTCGAGTCTATACACGTGTAATATTACCTAAACCTCGTTCCACTGCACTACTGCACCAATGTACTACGTTATGTGAATATTATACAGTTTGTAACGAAATCATTCGTACAATTGGTTTATTGTGATATTTTTCTAAACAGATTTACTTATTGGCCGACATAAGTCATATATCAGAGGGCTATTAACTGCAACTTTCATACCCTGAGTACGAAAGCGTATATAAAAGTTACTTAGGAAGAAGAATAATTGATTTCTTGCTGTAACAAAACTATTCGTATACTTGGAAAAGGACGAGGTTAATGTCAGTATAATTATGACTGGTCATTCAAAATACAGAGATTTTGAAATTTGGTAACCAGAAGTACTACAAAATAAATGAAGTAGTTTTACCCAAACTCGATCAACTAATGACAAGTTCCCGGGGGGCTCGGAACCGAATTACAGAATGTCTGACTGCACTACCCTGATTTTGCTAAGTTTGGGCATCAGTGCCGAGTAATATTTTTTATAAAATCTGGCTAGAAATTGTGAATATACACTTATATGGCAATTGTCTTACTTATTTGACATACCAGTTTAGAAATTTTTTGCAATAAACCAAGTGTACGAATGATTTTGTTACAAACAGTATATGCGTGTTTACTCACGTATTTTAAATAACCCATTAGAGAGTAAATTGACCGGAACATGATTGTACCGACATTTGACGATGTAATGTTTTATGAGTAAGATTTTAAGGCAAAAATTAATAATAAATGGCAAACTTTACCGTGAGAAGTACCTAACAAACCAGTTTTCTGTCCATGCCCGTACCCTCTTCCGGTTAATTTACCGAAACAACTTTTAGAATGTTTCTAAAATTAAAATTCTGCTTTGTTTTATGTTTTCTTTAAACAGTTTTATGCAACAATCATGTAATTGACTAACTCAAAATAGAAGAGGAATCTAAAGTACACTAAGGAAAATTGTTTCGTTGTCCCAACTTAAAGTAAACTTGGAATTTTAATAATATCGTTGTATAAGCCTTTCTTTGTTATTTAAGATTTTGTACAATCAACCGGTTTTTATTACGTCTTGAATGACTTATCAGATTACGTAATGATTTTTCCGTTAGGACCTAATTTACGTGCAAGGGAAAGTTAGCGTACATCATAATGTTTGAATTATTCGTCCTCAAAATTGTTGTTCACCGTAAACCATCAATTAATTATGTGCTGAAGGCTGATGTTACTCCAATCCATCTAATATGTTATTCGTTTCATACAAAAAATTACACTGTACATACACCATGCATATTTATAACTATTACAATTATGAGGTAAGGTAAGGCCATATTCTATTTTGCATGTCTATCAGCTGTAAAGTTTCCCCTTGAATTCAACCACTGTGAATACAAAATAAGTAGATCATTTGCACTTTAATATTATCGGTTACAGAAGTATCAAGTATTTTTATTTTGTAGGATGCCACAACGTCACTGCAAGTTCAGTTAAGTTTCCAAAATTTTGTTTATGAAACAATCTCCAATCGTGCTGAAAGAAAAACATTTACATCAGCCTATGGATGTTAGAAAATCGTAAAAATATTTAGCTTAACTTTAATTTTAACAATAACTTTCTAGTATGTAATTGTCAACGAGTACAGGACAAGAATACCTTATATTTTTGGTCTACAATAGTCTAAAACACGACAGTCACCTTCTGTCTATAACTCAGGTTTAAATTATGATTATACTGTGCATGAAAATTACATTCAGACAGAGTCCATAAATTCTATTTTGCACTCTACATACTATACAATATAATATGTGTAAATACAGTCCATTCCAATTCCATATTATGCCAAAGAGTAGCAAAAGTCTCGTTTTTACCTAATTCATACATGAGCATATTTTTCTTTTCATTTTGTTATACCGTTTGTGGTTTCGAGTATTGTTTCCGGTGAAACCTTAAACTCAATGCATGAAGTAGAATTGCGCTATTCGAAATTCTATAAATAGACGACATACAAAATCCGTGTTTATTCAAAACAAAAGGACCATATGATAAATAATAAATAAAGAACCATTTAGTTAATACATGTAAACGATTTAATAGTTAAATATTGTTACTCCGTTAGTTGTAATAGTATGCTTCTATAGCTTCAATTTAACCCTGCACGATCTGATTTTTTATATAAAAATAGGCATATATCTAAATATTAGGCAACAACGTATAATATTTACCTGGCCTTCAATTTAACATGATATTGCGTCGTAACAGTAAGTAATGCATGCTGGCATAAAGGTACATGTTTGTGTAAGCCTTTGTTCGGCTTTCTGTTCGAAGGATGAAACGTGCACACACAAGCCAACTTTGAAAAAAATATTTTGTGTGAAAAGAATAGTTGAGTTTCATTCTGTTAAATTTGTTTCAATGTTAAAAAAACTTATTTACATACTCGGTTGAAGGTTTACTATTTTACTAATATGTTAGCAATGGTGACCACAATTTCGTCATTTTTTTTGTTAAAAAACGTAACTTTTCAGTTAAATGTTATAGCCACTCGTTTATCTTCTGGCCCGATATAAACAATAAACGTAGTTTATCCAAAAACTAGTTCTTTGTATTGCTTTTTACGTCCTCCTAAATTAAATTGTATGTTTTTGAGTTTGTCTTTGTAGCAGCATTCGTTAGCTTAAAATAAATAACGGAAATTCTTAGATCTTTCAGGATAGCCCAAAGGTTTCTAGAAACATAAGATTTCCTGATTCAATTTGTTTTGAAGTTGAAGGGATAGCTGATAGCAGGAAATTAAATAGTTTGCTTTTCTCCCTCGGTTCCAGTCGCTGGTCTCATATATTCAACACATATTTCTTGCATTCAAGAGCCTCTTTTGTACGGAATAATGAAATTATGTCTCATAAGATGTCTCATAACCGTAGGTTCCGGCGATACTACTCTTGTGAGCTCTATTATATTACGTGATTCGACAGCGCTTTCAATAGGTGGAACAAATAAGTACCTATGCTTGTCTGTTCGTACGTATTGTATTACTCGCGTTTCAAAATATGCTTGATTTGATTTGGCGAAAATTTTACATGTCTGAATGAATACAACATACCTAGCTGTTTGAATATACCTATATACCGTATATACCGATAAAATTCAGATAAGAAAATGGAGAAACTTTGGATGCTTTTGGTTTAATAGAATAAACCTTCTATAATTGCAGCAGTAGAGACGCAGATGAAAACTTTGTATTGATTCAAACTGATTGAATTAATAATAAACCGCTGCTAAATCGCTATAAAGACGCCAATGGCAGTATTGTATCGATACATGCTGATTGAATTGCTAAAGACTTGATATTTTGGCTTGTCAGGTTACCTGGTATCGCTA